>CANXYC010245875.1:0-12176 GCA_948193065.1 Aleurites moluccanus | reverse complement strand
GACTTATTTTAATATGTTTATGCTATATGAGACATTTGCATATAATATGTTATAACAGGACTACTTCGATGGTGTAGAAACAAACCATCGGCTGTGATCATAGATATATATTATGACCTCTACTAGGGAGGGGTGAAATTCCCTATGCCATGATATGGTTGATTGGAAATGGCTGATTGGGGAAAATGAGATGAAGTAAAGCTACAGTTTGGTATATGATACAGTATAAGATGTTACAGGCTCTTGTTATATTATATGCATTATGATCCATGATATGTATTTCATCATGCTATCACCATCATTTCTATATACAGATCATTAATGGATAGATGTGACTGTCATGAATATTATTGCATACTCATATATATAATGACTCATTGAGTATAAAGTTATACTCACCCCTTCAGTGGTTATATGATTTCAGGACCTCAGTGAGGCAGCCATCCATTGGCTACATCATCTCTAGCCTTGGATCAGATGTTTGTATTTGAGGTCACTCCTGTGTATAGAGGTTCCTTGGTATATAATGTATAGAAGTTTGAGTTGACTTAAGTAAAATGTCAATATGATCAAATAATAAACAGATATGATATGGATATGTATATATTGTACATATATATGACATGAGAAATTGATATGATATGTATACGATATGAGATGTGGTTTCAAATATTAAAGTGCATATTGAGTTGTGATTGATTACTGGAGGATAAAAGGGGATGTATATTATATTGGGAGTGCAAATTTATATGTTTTGCGGATAGCTTAAGTTTTTCTGCATGATTATTATGATGTTTTAAAAAAATTTATCACCTAAAATGTATCACAGGATAAGTAATGAATGTAAAAGTAAAAGCATGGGTTCTTTGAGGTACTGGTGGCTTAGGCATTACCCGTACCCTAGGACCGTCATGGTTTAAAGTTAGGTTATGACAGAAGAGCAGTTAATTTGCAGCTCAGTATTTATAGTTGTATGTGGACAAGATAGTACGGCTTCATGGAGTGCCATTGATGATCATATCGGATAGAGGTACATAGTTTACATCTCAGTTTTGGAAAAAGTTCCAGGAAGCTATAGGTACTCAGTTACGATTTAGTACAACTTTTCATCTACGAAAGACAGTCACAGGGAACAATCCAGACATTAGAGGATATGCTGCAGTTATGTGTTCTGGATTTTAAAGTTAATTGGGATCAGTATCTGCCGTTGATTGAGTTCTACTACAATAATAGTTACCATTCTTCTATCGAAATGGCTCCTTATGAAGCACTGTATGGGAGGAAATGCAGATCTCCAATATGTTGGGTGGAATTGGATGAGAAACAGTTAGAGGGACCAGAGTTGATAAAGGAGACAATGGAAAAGGTACCTATTATTGAGGAACGGATGAAGTCCTCTTTCAGCAAACAAAAGAGTTATGCCGATCCAAAGCGAAAGGATGCTCATTTTGCAGTTGGTGATCATGTCTTTCTTAAGATCTCACCAATGAGAGGTGTTATGAGATTTGTGAAGAAAGGGAAGTTGTCACCAAGATTTGTAGGCCCATTTGAGATACTTGAGAAGATTGGCAATGTGGCCTACATGTTGGCTCTTCCACCTAATTTGAGCCATGTTCATCCAGTGTTCCATATCTTTATGCTGCGGAAGCATGTATCTGATCCATCACATATATTGGAGATATAGGATATTAGGGCTAATGAAGACTTGTCATTTGAGGAGTTACCAGTGGAAATAGTGGATTGACAGGTCAGGCAACTGAGAAACAAAGAAATCCCAATGGTAAAAGTGCTTTGGAGGAATCATTCGATGGAGGAGTGCATATGGGAGAGCGAGCAGGACATGAAGAACAAGTATCCATTCCTATTCCAACATTGAGGTATGTATTTATTTTAAATTCAAGGATGAATTTATTTGAAAGGGGTAGAATATAATACCCTAGAAAATCCTATCATAATTGAACTATATTATTCTCAGTTTTTGGTTTGGAATCATCAAAATAACTAAAAATAATTTTAGAGACACGGTTAGAACACAAATGAGATATTGTCCTGGAAAACATCGGTCTCAATAATACTGCCGAGAAAATAGCAGTCCAGTTGACAGATGAATTTCTGAGTCAGATCAGGGGTTAAAGAACCACATAAATATATGTGTAATTATAGTAAAAAAGAAAGGTGAAAAATGTTTAGGAACACTAAAAAAGTAAGCAATGGCAAAACCATTAATAAATGAAACTTTTGGGAAATAGTGGAAAATGGACTGTCTGAATTTCAGAATGGCCCAAAAACTATTTTTATAATAAAGTATAAATAAAAATAAGCTATTTGAATCCCCACTTTGAAATCCAAATCTCAATAGAATTGTCAGAATAAATTACAGAAGGAAATGTGGCAAAAGTATGATTTATGGAAAGTTTAAGGACTTAAATGCAATTTGCCATTTTTGACTTAGTATATAAGCAACACATAAAATTTTTTTCTTCATCTTCTTCTTCTCCTCTCCCTTGTCCGAACTTCTTCCCTTCATTCTCCCACCAATTTCTTTCAAATTTCTTAAGGTAAATCAATGAAAACTTAAATCCAACCTTTGATTTCTTGATTTGCTTGGGAAAATCAAAGAATTTCAAGAACTAACACATTGAAGATTTCGGACCAACAACCAAATTAATGTAATGAGTTGATTTTTTTGATTTTATGTTTGATTTAGATGTTATAGATGTCAAATAGAATGAGTTTTGTGTTTGATTGCATCAATTGATGCATTTAGTATTTTCCTCAACTTTTCAAACCCTAACCTAAGTTGTGTGAACTAACAATTTGATTTTGAGTTAGTTTATATTAATTAAGCTTAGATTATGTTAATTGGAGGCTCATGGATGAAATATTTGCGATTTTTTTGTTGTAGAAAATCAAGATTCACAAAGTTGTGACTTTTGCCTCCTTTGAAGCTTTAGGTGGAAAATCAATTTTCCAAACCAATTTGAAGTTTGAGGTGAGTCTTATATGCATCAAATTGCATTCCCAAAGTATTAAATTGTTGATTGGAATTCATTCTCAAAAAGGCCATTTTGGCCGAACCTTAATTGTCCATTTTTGCCTTGATTTGTTCTTGTTTTTCCTTTAGTTTTGCATGTCGTTTTGATCCATTATATGATGTTTATTGTTCTATACCTAATGCTTATTCAAATGCCTATATTGTGTGTTATTGTTGATTAATAGGGCAATGTTGGAGTTGCACCCAAACTTGTGAGGCCTCGCCGGAGCACCGCTCGTCCGGGCCCCGCTCTCTTCGAAAGAAAAAGAGGTGTTGGGGCATTAGAGTGCTCATTATGGGGCGATTTCTCACGGGGAGATGAGCTTAGCCCCTTTTATTTGAAAATGAGTTTTGATTATTTGAAGTCGCCACCTTAAGTTATTTTTTATTGGGAAAATTTATGGTAAAAACCCATTTTGACTCCAATTTTATCCCAAAGGAAAAAAGTGCACTAGTCCTTGAAACCAAAGAGGCTTCGGGGACTAGGTTTTCGGTTGAACTTGACTTCTAATTTTAACCTTGATTTAAAATGATTTTCATGAGTAATTAAGTATTGACATGTAAGATGCATGAGCAAGTACATAAGTGGATGAACAATTGAAATGTAAACAAGTAAAGCAATTAAAAGAAAGCGACAAAAATAAATTATTACATCTCAAAACCTCAAAAATAGGGGATATCAACTCTAGCCCTTATGGGTTCTAGGTTGATCACACATTTCCCAAATAATATATTCAACAAATAAAGTTAAGTAAAAAATCAAAGGAAAAGAGATGGTTTTTGTCTTTTTTGGATTTGAAGCTTTTTATATAGCTTGCCTGCGTATCCCGTCGAATGGGAATCAAAACCCACGCAGTTCTTCCTTCTCGAGAAGGGGGGTTGATTTTATGCCCAATTTATCATGTTTTACCAAAATAAAGAAGATGAGTTAGGAAACGATACCTTTGCCCTAGCTTTTAGGGATGTTAGCGGACAGAGTGCTCTTTCTTATCGGAGTTCCACCTTGGATCGGATGATGCCCGAGGAAATGGGTCGAGTTGCCTTCTTAGCGCTTGAGACAGCAAACCGACAGAGGGACCTTGCTTTGAAAAAATATTCAACTGAGAGGCTCAATGCGCCCCCTAATAGCAACTCTTTAAATCCAAAGAGAGCTAAAAAAGAAGAAAATATGACTTGGTGAGGAAAAAAGACGAAATCTAATAATGCAAACGATTTCTTGTCTTCTTTTCCTTGTTTCCGTGAGTCTTTATGAGTTTCTGTGTATCCCTGTGTGTCATTGTCTATCTTGGAAGGTGGGGGAGGCTCTTTATTTATAATAGGAGCTTAGGGGGTCAAATCCCATCATTTTTCCATGTGGGATTCGGAAGAAATCAAGTGCAAAACATCGTTGTCGCAGGCAAGAGAAGCTCTCGCCGCAAAAGGGGGGTGGTGGTGCCGCCATAGTGCCTTGGCAGCATAAAGACTTAAGGAGGGCGACTGCCTCTGCAAGGAGCCATGCTGTTGCCCCTAGGCACGGCGGTTGCCGCCTAAAGGCCGCCACCCCTCTCTGGCGGCAATGCCAAGCCTGGAGGGCAGCACCCGTGCCCAGACTCCATTCTGAGGCCACTCCGAGTCTGCCTGAGCATGGGTTTAGTTTCGGGGAATGTCGTTCGGGTTAGTATGAGCCCGAGGGTGTAAAAAATGAGTGTTCACAAAACTAAGTCAAATTGTCCATTCAAAGTTGCACACTAATTGTTTGTTAAAATGACTATTTCAAAATTCATAGGCCTACCATTTGAATGCCATCATCGCCAGTTACAATGGCTTACTAATTGTGCCAACCTTTTGTTCATATATGACCAACTTATATTTCATCCCATTGTTGTTTGCCAAACCCTTTGTCATTATGTATCTACTTGCTATTGCTATTCCATTGGCTATATTGCTACTTGAATTGATTGATAATGAATTATTGATACTTGGTGATACCATTGTTGTGTAATGGTATCTATTGACTTGTTCCTTACTTCTATTAACTCCGATGTAGTTTGACAGAGCTGCCGCTTTGACAGGGTAATAGGTATATACTGTCGACAATGTGCACATTGTATAATGATACCTTAGCTGTGAAGGATTAACAATCCTAGCCATAAGACCTGATCAGTCTTATGTTCACTGATACATGGTGATTCATGTTATATATGCTTCATGGCCCTACATCTGTCTTATCCATGTGATATACTTTCCATTGATATAATTATTGACTTTACAGTCATTTTCTGTAACTTGATTTTATACCTTATTATCCTTGAGCAGACTGACTTATTTATCTCATCTGCCCATTCTTTATTGATGTTCCAGTTCATATTTATAATCAATGCATATTAAATTCACTGAGTATCTTATATACTCACCCTTTCATTATTTCCCATTTCCAGGAGCAGAGTAGGAGGCAGAAATTTCAACTTTTGACTCTCTGTTAAATTCTGCAGTGTCTGATATCAGTGTAATTATATTAAACATTATATTTTTGAATGTTCATATTCTAGCTGCTTCATGGGTTGTATATGGTATAGTTAGTGTAATACCCTAGAAAAGCTTATCATATTTTTATGAATAAAGTTCTCAGTATGTGGTTTGAAATTATCGAAATGACTAAAGATAATTTTAAAAACTCAGTTAGAGTGAAAACGAGAAACTTTTTCAAAAAATGTCGGTGTCGATATCGCTGTTGCAAAAATAGCAGTCCGGTCGATAGATGAATTTCTGATTATGACTAAGGGGTAAATGATTATGTGTATGCATATGTAAATACAGTAAAAAGAAAAAGGTGAAAAATATTTAAGAACAATGATAAAGTAAGCAATGACAAAACCGTAAATAAAGGAAACTTTAGGGGTATAGTGGAATTTCGATAGTCTCAGTTTCAGAACGGCTCTGAAACTATTTTTATTATAAAGTGTTAATAAAAATAAGATGTTTGAATATTCACTTTGAAATCCAAATCCCGACGAAATTGTTAGAATAAATTACCGAAGGAAAATGTGGCAAAAGTACAATTTAAGGAAAGTTTGAGGACGAAAAGGAAATTTGCCAAATATGACTTACTATATAAGCCACACTTAGTAAATTTTTGCCCATTTTTGTTCATCTTGTCCGTAGCTTTCTCCTTCATTTTTCCATTCATTTTTCTTCCATTTTGTTGAGGAAAATCCATGGAAACTTGATTTAAACACCATATAATCCATCCTCCATCCATAGAAATGAAGAAAAATTCAAGAACAAAGCATATGAGATTTCGGCCAAAGCATCAAATTTAGATATTGTTGCTTTGTTTGATTTTATGGTTGATTTAGGGTTAATTGATGTTAGTTATATTGGGTAATTTGTTTAATTGCATCAATTGATGCATATAGCATTTTTGCCCAATTTTCAAACCCTAAACCTAAGTTGTATGAATTGATTTTCTGCAAATAGATTAGTATGTGTAAATTGAGTATAGAATAAGTTAATTGGATGTTTATTGATGAGTAATTGATGGTTGGTTTATTGTAGAAAATTCAATTGAAAAAAATTGCTCATTTTGCCTACTTTGAGGAATTTGAAGAAATCAGTGGCAAAGTAATTTTGCTTGGTGATTTGGAGTCATAGGTGAGTCTTTTTATGCATCATATGTTAAGCCTAAAGTGTTAAAATGCTAATTGGAATCCATATGTAAAAACCCTAAAGTGGTCAAACCACTTTAGGGCAAAATTACCTTATTGTGTTCTTGTTTTTTCTATGGCTTTTACATGCCAAATTGATTCATTTGATGATATTTATTGAGTTTTATATAGTGCCTATGGAATTGCTTACATTGTGTGTTGTTGTTAATAATTGAGGCAATGTCAATGTTGCACCAAAACCTTGCCAAAATGTCATTCCATTATTGCACACAATGTGTTCGATAAAATGCCCAGCTTAAAAACCCATAGGCCAACCATTTGAATGCCATCGTCGCAGTAGCAATGGCATGCCAATTGCATCAACTTTTTGGCCATAAATGACCAACTTATGTTTGATCCTGTTGTTGGTTGCTAGACCTTTGGTCATTGTATAATCGATTGTTATTGATATCTTATTGATTCTATTGCTCATTGAATTGATTGATGATGAATTATTGATACTTGGTGATGCCATTATTGTAAAATGGTATCTATTGATGTGCTTATTGATTCTGATAGAGCTGCCGCCCTGACAGGGTAATGAGTACATACTATCGACATTGTGCACAATGTATATTGTTATGCCCTAACTGGGAAGGGCTATAAGTCCTAGTTATAAGACCTGATCAGTCTTATATTTATTGATATGAGTTTGATTTGTGCTTAACACATTTCTTTGTGTATGGCTCTATTATATGTCATTATCCGTCATTATTATCTTATCCATGTGATATACTTTTGATTGATGTGATTGTTTACTTACAGTCATATTCTGTACTTGACTCTGTATCCAGATATTTCGAGCAGATTGATTGATTTATTTCATCTGCCTATTGCTTATTGATATTCCATCGCTTGTTATTGGTTGATGCATATCAAATACATTGAGTATCATATATACTCACCCTCTTACTGTTTCCCTCTCCAAGTACAGAATAGGAGGCAAATATCCCAGTATTTTGACTCTATGTGGATTTTGCAGTATTATAGCAGTGTAATTATATTAAACACTAAATATTTTATATGTTCATATCCTAGCTGCTCTATGGGTAATTATAGTAATTATAGAAAATGAATATGGTAATTATAGAAAGTTACAAAATGAATGACAGAGTAACAGAATGAATAGTGCTTATGTGAGTGTATAATTATAGACTGTTATATGATTGATGATAGGTATAGATGTTTTCATTGCGATATTGTTTTTAGTATGAGTTTGTATTGATGTGATTGATGGGTTCTACAGGTGTCGGTCGCCTCATCATCTCCCATACCCTAGGACCGTCGTGGCCCTCATGATCGATTCATGACAGTTAGTTTATGAACATGTATATATAGCTTATATTATAGTTTAATTAATGATATGACATGATTTGATGAATGCTACAACCAATTGCAATATATTTACAGATAGATTATAGAATGACAGTATGACTAGTAATTAAGTAATTGATTAATAAATTGATGGTACTTAGTAATTGTATGTGATACTAGATTCTACGGGTGTCGGTCGCCTCTGGCATCTCCCGCATCCTAGGACCGTAGCATCCCAAAGTCAGGACTTGACATGAATGTTGTTGGAGATGATCTTCCATGGTATCATGAGATTCAAAAGTATATGGAAAGGGGGGAATTTCTCGAATGAGCTCAAAGAACAGATAGAGCTATCATACAAAGAATGGCTATGCAATTTACATTAATAGCTGAGCAATTGTATAAAAGAATACTTAATGGGGTATTGTTAAGATGTATATATGGTAAGAAAGCCCAGTAGGTAATGAAAAAAATTGCATGATAGAGTATGTGGATCACATGTGAACATAAGAGAGTTAGCCAAAAAGATCCTTAGACAAGGGTATTTCTAGTTGACAACGAAAAAAGATTGTACGAATGTTGTGCATTCTTGCTATGCTTGTCAAATTCATGAGGGATTTGAGACATTTGCCACCATCAAAATTACAAGGGTTATCATCGCCTTGGCCTTTTGTTGCTTGGGGGACAGATATAATCAATAAGATTACACTTTCAGCCATGAATGGTCATGAATTCATTGTGGTAGCCATAGATTACCTTTCCAAATTGGTAGAGGCAAAATCTTACAAGAAGTTGGGGGTAAAACAAATGGAAAAATTCATAAAAAAGAATTTAATTGCTTGATATGGAGTTCCCCATTACATAGTAACCAATAATGGAGTTCAATTCCAAGGAGAAGTTAAATGCTTACTTAAGGGTTATGGGGCAAAACACTATAAGTCTACTCCTTATAGGCCTTAAGCTAAAGGAGAAGTTGAAGCTGTTAATAAGAATATGAAAAAGATTCTAAGAAAAATGATTGATACCTATAAGGATTGGGCCAAAAAATTGCCATTTGCTTTATGGGGATACAGGACGACAGCTAAAAGTTCAACTGACATGACTCCCTACTCCTTAGTATATGACATGGAAGTTGTTTTACCTATAAAGATAGAAATACAATCCTTGAGGTTAGTATATGGCATGTAAGTTGTTTTACCTATAGATATAGAAATACAATCCTTGAGGGTAGTTTTAGAGGCAGGTATTCCCGAAAAAGAAAAGGTTAGGAATGGGTATGCAGAGTTGGCCTTATTAGATGAAAGGAGGTTGGAAGCTATGTGACGAACCCAAGCCTATCAAAGAAGGATAACAAAGGCTTAAGCCTGGAAAGATTTGTTGGCAAAGTAATTTCATACCGGTTGTGCTTAAAGTGTAAAAATCAAAGCAGAAGCTATTTAAAATTTTAACTAATAAGAACACCCTACAAGGATCTACTATTTTATGGACAAAATACATCATACATAGACTTAACAACACATAGCTTAAGGAATTACCACTTGAAGGCCGAGACTAAGGATTCCAAGCACACTAAATGTTGTGTCTCTAGTTAGTCCATAAGTGCTTATCTTTCAACTAAGCACCTTCTTCAACCAAAGGTTCCTATCTATGCTTGTTCTCTTTGCAAAGCCAAACCAACCAAAGAAAAACTTTAAGGAAGAAGAAGAAAAGGTTTCCTAGTTATACAAATGGTGCTTCTTCTCTATCCCTATCAAACAAACACTTACCTTGTTTGTAAAGGATAGAAACACAAGAAGAAATCAAGAAAGTGTCTTGTAAAACTTCTAAGGCATAAGAAAGAAAGAAAATTGATTTTTGCTCTTCCAAATGCCTATCCATGGAGTGTTAGATGTCCATCCCTTCTCACTCACCTATTTTATTGATTTTTCAACTCATTCATTAAGTGCCTCAATGAGGAGACAAAGTGGGAGATGGTGGAGGAGATGGAAATGGGTTTGAATGGCTTGTAAGTCTTTGTCCCCTTGACTTTTTAAAACCTATCTTTAAATCTTAATTAAGCTAATTAAAGTTCAATTAGTCAAAGATAAGAAATTGGGGTTAGCTTATGGTTTATTAATTTTTATTTAATGAAGAATCTCTACATCTTCACTAAATGACCTTTTTACCCTTTATGGAGTTTTGGCCCACCAAAAAGAAAGTCCATTAACCATAAAAACCCTAAAGCCCATTTTTCTTCCATTTATCCAATGTGGGTTGAGCCCACATTAAATGAAAAGGCTTCAATAGCCATTAGGTCCATAATCACCAAATAACTAGTCCATCGATTTAATCCTTACCATTTACAAATTGTGCAAACTAGGTTAAATCGATAAACCTCAATTACAGGAAATTGAGCAAATGGTTATACTAGCAACCATATTAACTTAATTACTTGCTCTATCCAATTATCTCTATTACCAAGATAATTAAGTCAAAAGTAATGCACTTATATTGTGTGACTTTCTAGGTTCATGTTCGATTGGAAATGGGAAATTATATTACCTTTTAATATCATAGGAAAGCTTTCTCGTCCAATCTAGGAAATCCCTCTTCTTGATTGGTTCCCATAAATCATGCTTAACCCTTAGCAATAGATGGCATGACTACCCAACCAAATAATAATGTTCAGACATAGGTCCACATTCCATGAATCTACTAATCATATATAACACCTGTCATTTTTATCTTATATATATATATAAAAATACCCATGTGTGTACATTTTAACTGGATCGGTCTAGTTCATAAATCTTGCAGTAAGTTTGAATTTTTATTTATTTTGAGAATGTTAGAGAATGAATGAGTCAGAACGAGTGAGCATGGAAAAATATTCTTTTGTATAATATTGATTGATGGTTGTAAAATATAAAAGAGATAGGAAAATTATAACTTAAGAGAAACCAAATTGAATCAGACTTGTTGGATCGTTATAGAAGAGTAAAGTCAATATGAAATGTAGAAATTCCTTATAAAATGTATAGATCTCCTTTTGATTTGGATTCTTGATATGTTGAACCCCTAAGTGTCTATTTTAAATGGCAAAAAGAATCAAGGAGATTGGATATTGGTAGCTCATTTGCGAACTGGTTTAGTGTGAGTGGATGAGGAAGATTTCCAGCTCGGTAAAATGGTATTGGCGAGCCAGCAATGCAAAATGGCATTGGCGAGCTGGCCTTGCGAACTGGCAATTGGTAAGCCGGCATTGTAAAGTGGCATTGGCGAGCCGACATTGCGAAGTGGCATTGGCGACCTGGCCTGGCGAAGTGGCAATTGCGAAGAGGCATTGTGAAGAATCATTGCGAACTAGAAATGGCAGAGTGGCAATTACGGGCCGGCATTGCGAAGAGGCATTGCGAATTGGAAATGGCGGAGTGGCAATTGCGAGCCGACATTACGAACAGGCATTGGGAACTGGAAATGGCGAAGTGGCATTGCGAGCCAGCATATGCTAGCTGGCATTTGCGAGCTGGCATTTGTGAGCTGGCAATGGCAAAGTGGCATTTGTTAGTTGGAAATGAAGAAAAGGAAATTTACTGAGGCAGTAGCCTATTTAAAGAGGCAGTAACTAATTGTTTTTTTTTTCACGATAACTTATATTTCTTTTCTTCTCTGTTTCTCCTTCGTTCTTCTTTTCTCCATAGAAGACCGAAACACTGTCTTCCATTTTCTTCTTCAAATTTCTTCAATTTTCATCAAATTTCTGAAGAAATTTCGTAGAAATCTTAAGTACTATCTGTGCTCATCTCTTTTCTGTCCTCAATTAGTGGAAAGGAGCTGAGGATTTCAAGAGGTATTGAAGGGTAAATTTCGGCCCTTTTCAACCCATTTAAGGTAAGGGTTTGTTTGTTGGTTTTAATTGATTAATTAGATGTTATTTAGGTTGAAATAAATGGGTTTAGTGTTAATTTACTTAAATTGATACTAATTTGTGGAAATCCCTAAATTTGAGGGTTTATTTGGAATTTTAAGATATGATTTGATAAACTAGTAATGAGTTTTACTAATTGATGATAGAATTAGTTAATTGGATGTAAGTGAACAACTAATTGATGGTTAATTTGATGTAGAATTGTAGATTATGGAATTGGAGTTCTCAAAGTAGCCAA
>CANXYC010245859.1:0-18797 GCA_948193065.1 Aleurites moluccanus | reverse complement strand
TATATATATATATATATATATATATATATATATATATATATATATGATTGTTTTACAGCTATATGAGTTATATTTATGCTATTTATATTATTATATGGAGACACACCCATATGGTATTATAACAGGGCTACCTTGATGGTGTAGCGGGTAATTCCATCGACTGTGTGCATACTTATATTCATTTGACCCTTGCTAGAGAGGGGTGTCATATTCTCTAGTTGTAAGGGTTGATTCCTCTTACGTAAAGTGGTTTGTGCACTTTATGATAGTGTTGGGAAATTAAATTATAGATAGTGCGATTGCACTTTTTTATTTGGCCCAATCCTCTTATATCATATGTGCGTTGACTCGTACACTGGATATTTATATGAATACTCATATGGATATTTACATGGATACTTATATGAATATTGATACAGATACTTATATGGATACTTGATATTTCTTCACTTGTTATCATATATGAATCTATAGGCTATATATGAGCAAACCATGGTATTATGAACATCTACTACATTTTTATACATATAGATTCACTGAGTATTTTTATATTCACCTCCTTCAGTGGTTATTAATTTTCAGGTCTGCAGTTAGGCACGAATTCCATTGGCACCTCCTATCCTCGCCTTGGAATTGTACTACTTGAAATATGTAAAACTCGAGTTCTAAAAGCATATATAAATATTTGTACAGTATAGAGGTTTCATGGTACTGTAAATTAAATAGGGGCATGTATATGTATGTGATTGTATTTCTGTGGTTTTGCATATATATATTATGCTATGTATAGATATAATTTGATATACAGATATATATGTATATATTGAGTTATTGTTGGAGATCCAGAGGGATCATTGATGATAGATATATGAGTATTGATGATAAAGTATATTGAAAGTATTTATTTGCATTTTTACAGCCAGGCATGATCATATATAGAGGAGATGCTGTCGAATTTTCGGTAGAATTATTAAGTTATAATTGAGATAGTTACATGTATTGTTTGCCATGTCATATAGATAGTTGGATTTTTCGTGGTACTGGTAGCTAAAGCAATACCCGTACCCTAGGACCGTCGCAGCTCCCAAGTTGGGTCGTGACAGTAACCGTATACCATATCTCAATGCACCAATTTTTATGATGAATCTCGGAGCTTTCACTGATTCCACTTCGCTTTTCAACTTAACCAAGTGAGGATCCCTATCTTGAGCTTTCTTAATATGATTAACCAATAATAGTTTAACTCGAAAATGAGCCAACAATACTCCAGTATCAGACAAGCCAAACTGAATACCCAAATCATGCAAACTTTGAAATTCCTTAATCAACTGTCGTCTACTCACCTGAATGTGAGCCAAACTCCCTAGCGATTTCTGACTCAAGGAATCAGCTACAACATTAGCCTTACTCAGATGATAGAAAATCTCACAATCATAATCCTTAAATAATTCCATCCATCTTCTTTCCCTAAGGTTCAAATCTTTCTGCTAGAAGATATACTTAAAACTTTTATGATTTGTGTAAATCTTACACTTCTCACCATACATGTAGTGCCTCCAAATCTTCAAAGCAAACATTATTGTCACCATCTCCTAATCATAGGTCGAGTAATTTAACTCATGTTTCCTCAATTGACGAGAAGCATAATCTATTACCTTACCATTTTGCATCAAAACACAACTAAGTCACACTTTCAAAGCATCATAATAAACCACAAAACTACCATCACCAGAAGGTAGTGCCAGAATTGGAGCAGAAGTCAAACAAATCTTTAACTTGTAAAAACTGTCCTCATAATCATCGGACCACTGAAACTTCACATGCTTTTGAGTGAGCTTACTCAAAGGAGCAACTATCTTAGAGAAATCCTGAATAAATCTCTGATAATAGCCTGCTAGACCCAGGAAACTCCTAACTTCTGTCATATTAGTGGGTCTAGGCCAATCTAAAACTGCATCAACTTTCTTCGAATTTATAGAAATCCCTTCTTTGTTAATAACATGCCCCAAAAAAGCCAACTATATCAAACCAGAATTTACACTTAAAAAACTTAGCATAAAGTTGATGTTCTCTTAAAGTGTGTAAAACCATTCGTAGATACTCTTCATATTCTTCCTTACTCTTGGAATACACTAATATGTCATGAATGAACACAAGCACAAACCTATCCAAGAATGGTTTGAAGACCCTATTCATCAAATCCATAAAAGCAGTTGGTGCATTCGTCAACCCAAATGGTGGTACCATAAATTTGTAGTGACCATACTTGGTTCTAAAAGTTGTCTTAAACACATCCTCCCTGTTGATCATCAACTGATGATAACCTTATCTCAAGTCAATCTTAAAGAAATGACTCGCTCCATTTAATTGGTCAAACAATTCATCAATCCAAGGAAGCAAATACTTATTTCGAATAGTGATTTTATTGAGTTGTTGGTAATCGATACATAATCTCATAAATCCATCCTTCTTCTTAACAAATAACACCGGAGCAGCCCAAGGTGAGCTACTAGGCCTTATGAATCCTTTATCCAATAAGTCTTGCACTTGTAATTTCAATTCCTTTAGTTCAATAGAGGTCATACGATACAAAGGTATCAATATTGGATTAGTACCTGGGAGTACTTCAATGTTGAACTCAATCTCTCTATTTGGTGGTAAACCAGTCAATTCTTCTAGAAATACATCCATAAACTCATGCATAACATGAATATGATCAATGCTCTTCACTTCCCTTTTCGAGTCTCGGATATACGACAAATACCCTTAACATCCTTTCTTTAACAATCTCATCATCCCGATGATGGATATCATATTATAAGGAGCCTCACTCTTTTCCCTTTGGAACTCAAACTCTGCACTCGAAGGTGGCTTGAACACAATTTTTATCCTATTACAATCAATGATAGCAAAATACTTACCAATCCATGCCTAAGATCACATCGAACTCCAACACTGACAGTTCAACCAAATCTACCTCCAAACTCTTGCCATTAATGCTCACTAAACAAAAAGGATAAACCTTATTCACCTCTATCTCCTCTAAAGGAGTCGACACAACAAATACATAACCCAAAAGTTTACATGCCACAAACAATTGCTTTGCAAAACATGAAGAAAAAAAGGAATGTGTGGCACTAGAATCAAATAGAACTTGTGCATTCAAAGCTTGAATAGGAATAATACCTGTCACAACTGTGTTTGAGGCCTGAGCCTCCTGTTGAGTCAATATAAAAACTCTCCCATGCCTCTACCAATTGGTGCCTATCTCGAAGTCTATCCTAATATCTGACCAGAACCCCTACTAGCATCCTGGCCTCGAGCAAAACCTCATCTACCAAAATGAATACCACCTCCTCCCCTATCCATTTGAACTGTGGACTGGGAAGCCTGAGGTCTATCTGAGTGCAATGCTTAGGGACTATCCTTAATAAAGTGGTCGGGCTTATCGCATCTGAAACATACACCAGTCTCCCTATAGTACTGTCCAAAATGTTTCTTTTCACAAGTAGAGAAAAAAGGAACTAAACCTTTAGGAGATGCCAAACTACCAAAACCATAACTCATATATGTAGTATGCCTGAAAGTACTCTATCTCTGCTGAGATTGGTCTGACTGTCCTCCATAACCAATTGGTGCAATCTAAAGAGAAACACCCATACTCTTCACTCCACTCTCATATCTACCCGACTTGGATGAACCTCCAGTCTTTGCCTTCCTCCTTTGCTTCTTAGCAGACATTGCTTTCATCTCTCGGTTCTAGGTAACCTTTGCCTTATCCACCAGTATGGAAAAGGAATCAAACTCTTGTATCGAGAAAATCTTGAATATTAGGGTCAACAATCCCCTCAAGAATCGATGAATCTATGCCGCCTTATTAGGTACTCAAGCAGGAACAAACTTACTCAAATTGCTAAATCTCTTATCATACTCAGATACAGACATATCAAGAGTTTGTACAAGCCTCTTAAAGTCCCAGGCTTTAGCCTCGCTAACTGATTCAAGAAGAAACTCCTTCATCACAAGCTCCCTGAAATGAGCCCAAGTGATCCCAACATTACTAAGAAGTAAACCATAAATACTCCACTTAAACTAGTCATGGGCATCACCCTTCATAAGGTGACCCGTAAACTCTATAGTCGTCCTATCCAGAACTCTCAAAATCTGTGCTTTATCCTCCACTTCCTCTAAGAATTCAGTAGGATCTACCTCATCCTTATACTCTGCTAGCTTAAGCTTCAAAAATTTCTCAAAGATACTTCCTCAACCTATGAAACCAAAGGTGGCTGAGGAGGAACAACTGGAGGAGCTACCAGAACTGCAGGAGCTACAAGTACAATGAATATATATTTTGCCAAGTCTTTGAGTAAATCCAAATGGAAATACTATGTTAATCATAATCCTAATTCATTTTCTAATTGTTTCTTTATTTACAGGATGATAATGAGAAATAAAAGTTTTTCAATTATTTTTTTTCTCTTGTCTAAGAACATATAATTATATATATATATGCCTAAGAGTTGCTTGGCTTTGTGAAAAGTCATGAAGTTACTACTTTGGTAGTTAAATTAAAATCAAATGGATATGGATATGGGTTGATCAGTCATCGGCCCAATCTGATCCTAATACCAACAATTATCTATTGGATCTTCTAACTTAAATGCATTCACTTCCTTAGAAATCACATCACCAATGCAATCAATTCAAAACAATTCATCTTCATTTGTGTTAGAATATTTCATAGCCTTGTACACATTAAAAATTACTTCTTTCCCATTGACTCTAAGGGTGAGCTGACCTTTTTCCATATTAATCAAGGCATTACTTGAGGCAAGGAAAGGTCTACCTAGAATCAAGGACATTTCACTATCTTCCTTCATATCCAACACAATAAAATCAATGGGAAAAATAAATTTTTCCACTTTAACTAAAACATCCTTTACTATTCCCGTCAAATCTGTAAAACACACCAAACTAATATGTGGCAATAACAAAATAATATCTATATCCAACAACAATTCTGAATCATAAACATCATCATCAACCTATGATATAACCATCAAAATATAATCAACTTATTTACTAGGGATCAAAGGAAAATAAGGTCCTCTATCGAAAATGAACAAATAATAACCCAAAAGAATATTGCAACCATTTAACTATTATAGAGCTCTAAGAGAATTACATCTCAAACATTAACAAAAATGTATCCAAAAATAAATAAAGTCTATACTTTCAAATAGTTTCTTGGAGAAAGAAGTTAAAAAAACTCTATCATTGGTCTCTGGACCGACGACTCTAGCACCTGAAAATTACAATAGAAGAAGGGTGAGCCTTCAACTCAATAAATTATGCATATACCATACCTGAGGCTCAAAATTATATCAAAGGTTCAAATATTGTCTTATACACATATATTACAAATGATTTTTCATAATATAAAGGTTAAAATATATACAAATAATCAAAAGTCACATACATATCAGAAATTGAATCAGAAATCAAATATCAAAATACAAAGTTCAAAAATAAGAAGTCAGAAGTGCCTATAAGAAATGGCACTTTACACACACACACACACACACACACACACACACACACACACACACACACACACACACACATATATAGGGTAAGCAATGTAAATGTCAGAACAACAAAAATAGAACAGGAGTTTAACGACGTCCATAACAGAACAGGAGTACTATAATCTCCTTACATAATACATGTGTTTGCACTAACATATGCCTAAAGAAACTTTGTTCCCTCTAGAAAGAACTCTGATACTTTGACTCTATCAGTCGAATCACTGGTGCACACAGTCTTATAATTTTTTCCTCATAGGGAAGGCATTATGACATTCATCTATTAGGTTCAGAATACAAATATTAATAACAGAGTTCTTAAAATCAAAGAACATTCTAGAATAATCAATTTATACTGTAATAACGAGTTGGTTCCAAAGGAATGGACAACAATACCAACTCTAAAACATAGCAATAGAAACAAAATATATTTATAATAAATATTGTTGGTTCAAAGAAACACCAACTTAACAGTTACATATATATACTCAGAATGAGTATTAACGAAAGAATCATATATATGTATATGCAAATACATACAAAACACATATGCATAACTCACCTCCACAAAGCTGTAATCAAAACCAAAGCTCAAAATCCTTGAATCAAGCTCTAAATCAACTTAATTGTACTTAATGCTCCAAGCCTAACACATTATAACAATTTACAAATTTAGGGTTTTCCTTACCCAATATTATCTATATCAAATTCTTGCAATTAAAGACTCTCTAAAGCTTATTTAGATAGTTCTTAAACTTAATTTAACCATTCCTTAAAAAATATGAAATATAGAAGAATTGATACTATGCAGGTTATTATTTACCATTTGCCCTAATTCTTCCAAAATCTAAAGCCATTAATACATTTAATGTACTCTCCATAACTCATACATAATTATTTTAACAACCTATAACCTCAAATCATAACAGAATTCAATTATGGAGAAAATACCTCTTTCTCCTTAAATGGAAATATTGAATAAATTTTGACTATGAATGATTCAATAGCTTTCTCAAAGTGTTTGCCTTCCAAAATGAAGCATTAATATGAGTATTAATGCTTTCGAAATAAGATGAAATATATTTAGGGTTTAGTGATTGAGAAATAAAGAAGAGAGAGAAAATGGTTTAATTTTCGTACAAGTGACAAATGACCTGATATATATAAGACTCGACGTTTCATGCCCGTGAAAAAAGGTTTCACGCCCGTGAAGTTCGACCCTTCAGGCCTGTGAAAATAATCTGATGAAAATTTAAAATTCAGATAAAAAATTTTTGCATGCCCGTAAACATATGGTTCACACCCATGAAGACTTATTCACACCCGTGAAAGAAGGTTATGAGGCAATTCTCAACTCATCTCCAACCTAACTTAACCAAAACTCAGCCAAACACAACTTAACAATATAAACCTCTTTCTAAGAGCCATATATACTCAATAATTTACATTCTATCATACTGAACTAGCAAAAAACAAAATAGAAAATCAGAATTTATCACCATTAAAATAAATTCATTAAAAATAATCAATCAGAGTACATAATACAAGTAATACAGATTGAGAGTATTACAATTCCCCTATGATATTTAATACTTCTATCAGCTAATTGTAGGGAAATAATAGTAGGTGTTAGTTCATGCAATCCAAGTTTCTGAAAAATAAAATATGACATTAAATTAATTCTAGCACCTAAATCACATAAAGCTCTTTCAAAATCAATATCTCCTATGGTATAAGGGATAGAGAAACTCTATGTGTCCTTGAGTTGGGGCAATTTATTTTGCAAGATTGTAGAACACTCTTCATTCAGCTTCACCATTTCATAGTCCTCCTACTTCCTTTTGTTTGAGATCACTTCCTTCAAGAATTTTGCATAACTTGGCATCTGTGTAACTATATCAAGAAAAGGAATGTTAATATGCACTTTTTTTAATACCACTAAAAATTTAGCAAATTGTTTATCCAGATTATTTTGTCAAAATCTTATGGGAAATGGGAGAGAAAGTTTAATAGAATCTAAATTCAATTTAAGTTTACTCCCTTCAGTTTCCTTTGGTGGCTCATTAACTTTTGCCTTTTGATTGGAAGTCTTAATTATCTTCTTCTTATACAAGTTCCCTTTCATGCTTCTCTTTCTTCTCTTTAGGCTCTTCCTCTAACTCTTCATTTACCCTTCCACCTCTCGAGAAGACAACATTAATTTTCTCTCTTGGGTTTTTCTCAATATTGTTTGACAACTATCCTTTCCTTCTTTTAGATATCATTCTAGCAAGTTGTCCCACTTAGACTTCTAAGTTCCTAATAATTTTTTTCTTGATTTTGAAATTTAACTTCAACACTATTAATGAACTTAATGATCAAGTCCTCTAAATGTCCCTTCTTTTCTTGTGGTGGCTGTTGTTGCTAAAATCCTAATGGTGCCTTTTGTTGGTTGTTACTCCAAGAAAAATTTGGATAACTCTTCCACCCTGGATAATAAGTATTTGAATATGGATTGAAGTTTGACCTACCACTATGTGAAACAAAATTAGTATTTTCATTGGAAGAAAAAAGATTTCCTACATGACAATTGGAACTTATATGCCCTAGGTCACATGGACAACAAGTTGAAACATTCACTATTGTAACACTGAGATTGTCCAATTTCTTTGTCAAGTTAGCAATATGAGTTGATAAACAGTAAAAGAATCAATATTATTGTCATGACCCACTTTTGGGCCGTGACGGTCCTAAGGAACGGGTAGACCTAAGGTCACTGGAAATCCGTAGAACCTATGAACAATCCAGTTATCAATCATTCAATCAATCTTAACTTATTCAACAATGCTTAAATTTCATTTATTACTTATAAATTTTACAGAAATTTTGTCAGAGTCTCCTTTGTAATTTTAATGTTATTCCAGATCCAAAACCGGGTCTTTCATAAATTACACAGCCTGCACTAAAATTATTTTTACACTCCCAATAATTTTTCATCCTTATACCCTCAACTTCACAGCTCAACGGACATACATGGCACTTTTAAATCTTTTTCAAAACATATGAATTTCACTTTAACATATTTCAGTATCACTATCATGTATCAATCATTAAGTATTACACATTACAGTTTGAATGCCACTAAAACATCAGTTATTTCACTGTTCATACATCATTATAGTACTTCGCTACCTAATTAGATACAGTACCATCGAGCTATAAGAGTTGACATTCATGACATTTAGAGAATAAAATTCCACCTTAATTTACTTGACATTCCAAGTCGACAAAGAAACTAACTTGGAATCAGCCTTCTCTATCTCATTCCTATAAAAATTATAAATCATAATAGGGTGAGTATAAAAATACTCAGTGAGTAATACACGTGTTATCTTACTTGTAAGGCTATATAAGGGTGTTGCTCATAAGAAAGATAATGATGGCATAAAATATAATAATAATGGATTTGGTTCCACATTAACATTAAGAATTCATAGCATGTCATATCATAAAATGAAAGAATCATTATTGATCATTTAAATAGAGGCTACAATCCGGTAGCATACTATTTACTCATACGGTTGATCAGACCGCATGGTTAGGACCTACCCCCTCATAGCTAAGATCATTAAACCACTGTGCACAATGTCATTAAAACTTCTGTCATTTCATTAATGCCATATATATATAGTGTTTAATCATTAGGTATCAAAAATAACTTAAGCACTTCCAAGGGTTCAATATATGAAATATTAGGCCAATCATGTAAATTCATTTAAAATGACGCATTTGAGATTATAAAAAGGGCATGAAATTAATCATGGATCATACAATTGTTATTTATGGCCAATAATGAAATTTCATGACAATTTCAATAATTTAATTTGAAGGCAATATCAAGCAAAATAGTATGTATATTACTCACTTCACTGAGCACTTCACATTTCCATTCCTTTTCTTTAGTTCTATTTCTTTGCATTTATCTCTTATGGTACCCATCACTTCTCTTATTCATTCTTGACTCTACATATCTAATTAATTTCCATTTAGATACTATTTAACACAAGATTATATTACTTATACTTATATTAAAGAAATTCTCAAGAATTTCTAAATTACTAAGGTTTTTCTGTGTAATATTCTATACTGGCAGCCTGTGTTCCTTAATCCATATCTCTTTCTACACTTATCCAATTGCTTCAATTCTTATTCCTACTTAAACTAGACATATCAATCTTTAATATATCAAAATTCACATTAATCCCACTACTACACAATTTATGGTGTCAATTTAAATTTAGACTTATAACCAACCCTGCTACCCTGCATTCTGTCTGAAATCTTATTCTGACAGTCTGCATTGTTTTATCCCATAACTCAATCTATACTTATCCAATTATTATAATTATTTTTCCTATTTAAAATATACATATAATATTATAACATATCCAAATTTCAAAATATTTGGATCACTATAAAATTATTAGTGAATTTCTAAATTTAAACTATTGTCCTGAAATCTCTATACAAATAGAACCTGTTTCTATGTCTATAATTAATTTTTTGCTCATCCAATTACAAAATAATTTTACAATCATTTATATAACATATAAATTAACATCTTTTATATTTAAAATTTTCTCTAATTCAGAACTTAAGATCCTCATACCTATAGAAATTAGTAATCTATATTATGTTTATCAGTCAATCCAGGCAGATTACACTTATGGCTGAATATCTCGTAAACCATAAATCCAATTGCAAAAATATTTTACAATCCTTTATTTAAGACATAAATGAATATTTTTTATGTTGAACACTTCTTATGATTATTTCTCTATAATTATATACAATAAAAACACAGTAGCATTTTTCAGAAAACCTAATTCTAGGTCAGTCACAGTTTTTACTTAATAACTCTTTCCTCACTTCAAATTTTATAATTTCCTTTTACAGACATCTAATTAACATATTTATATACAATTTTTATGTTTTGTACATCCTTAAATTCAGTTATTAAAATTTCAAAATATTAACCATAAATTACTGTCTCAAATCAGATTTCAGAAACTATATAAACCCTAGCTCATTCTTTACATTTTTAGCTTAATTACCTCAATTATTTGCTAAATCATACTATAGAAATCTTAAATTAAACTAAAAACTGAAGTTTATGAGGCTTTACCTTGAATTAAATACTTGAATTTCATCCTCTCTTTTCTCCATCACATTACTTGAATACAAGTTTTCTTCCATCTTTCTTCATCACTCTTCTTCCTTCTTCACTTCTCTTAACTTGGTTTGATTGCTACAGAACATAAAGCAATAATATTTTTTTTCTCTCCTATTCTAATGGTGGTTCGGCCACCTCTTTCTCAATAACTATCCATTTCCTTTTCTTTATATAATCCATACATATAAGACAAAATAAATGAGGAAAATTATGTAATTCTCTAGAATTTTGCTTATTTGTCATATTTTCAATTAATTGATAAATCAATTAATTATTTGCCATCAAAAATCTTCTATTCACCCACCATGGCTAGTCATTTATCCTTCCTTCTAGAATGGGTGGGTTCCACAACTTTGTTTAATTACACTTTGGCCCAAAATTTTTCTTATTTGTATTTTGACCCCAAAATTTTCTGTAATTTATTCTGTCTATTTTGTTTAAATTCAACCTCAAATGTGCGGAGTGAAATATCTTATTTTAAATTATTCTATCATTTAAAAATAGTTATGGGTCATTTATGGATCCCAGACAGTGAATTTCTATAATTACCCCCAAAGTTGCCATAAATTATAATTTTTCCATTACTATTATTTTTAATGTTCTAAAATATTTTTCAACTCTTTATTTTCACCATAATTTCACATAAAATTAACTAATTTAATCCCCCCAGGTCTGGATTAGAAATTCTTAAATTTGTCGAACTGCAATTTCCCCGACAGTGTAATTAACACCGGCATTTTCTAGGACAGTGCCTCAAAAGTGATATGGTTGAGGCTAAAAAATTCTTGAATATTACTCTTTATCATTCTTTGTATATTTCAATAATTGATTGAGCCTACTCATACTTTAATTAATACCATATCCGTTACTATAACTCAATATATACATATTGTCTTTTGTATTTTCTCACTATCCATTGCTCCGTCTGCTGGGGTATTACAATTATGCACTCCAGATCCCCTTTGATTAGCTCTATCATTGTACTATTGGTAGTTATTTGATGTCATCTCTTTCACTAGATCATATACTTCTGCTAGAGATTTCCTCATGATTGTGCCACCTGCAGTTGCATCAATAATTAAATGATTATAGGGTGTTATACCATTATAAAAAGTTTGCACTTGAAGCCAAGTTGGTATTCCATGGTAAGGACACTTCCTAAGCATCTCCTTGAATCATTCCAAGACTCATAAAATGATTCCCTTTCTAATTGCACAAAAGTTGTGATGTCATTTCTCCTCTTTGCTATTTTTTAGGTAGGAAAAAACTTAGCCAATAATTTCTGAGTTAAATCATCCCATTTAACAATACTGCCTACAGGAAGTGAGTTAAACCAATCTTTAGCTTTATCACGTTGTGAAAAGAGGAAAAGTTTATGCCTAACAACATCATCTCTAACTACATTATGCTTGAATGTGTCACAAATCTTTAGGAAGTTAACAATGTGTGCATTAGGTTGATCACTAGATAGTCTACTAAATTGTAAACTTGTCTAAATAATCTAGATGATAGCAGGCTTAATTTTGAAATTGTTGGCTTGAATAGTTTGCTGGTAATGTAAGAGGTAGCTCCATTGATTGTTGGACAAGTATATTCCATGAGAGATCGATTTACATTCCCTTCATTTGTCATCTCTTCTTTTATTTCTTCAACTTCCTCTTACTTTTTATCTTCTTATTTATTAGCTCTACATATAGTATGAAAAGTCCTTTCTATCTCTAAATTGTACTTTGCTAATTCTCCTCCACTAGTGCGTGTCATACATTAGTTAATCTGAACAAAGCAAAAATATTAAAATAAAAATTAAATAAATAAAAATAAAAATCTAAATTAACCAAGATTAACAAGCTCTAATATTAGTTTAAAATTAAATCCCCGATAACGGTGCAAAAAAAAACTTGATCACTATAAATCTATAACCCTAACAAGTGCAATAGTTATATAGTAGTATAAAAATTTTATTCCCACAAGCATTTAACAAAATAAGTACTAAAACTATAGTTAATCTAAAATTATTTGGAACAATTAATTCTAAAAATTTGAAACAAAATCAAATAAACATTAATTAATAAAAAAAATAGAAATTTAAGATAGCTAAGACTATTAGTCCACCTAATCAATCCAATGTATATTAATATATTAAATATAACCAGGACAAATCATTATTTTCATAAGCTGAAATTTTTCCTAATTTGTTCAATATTTTTTCTCAAGATATATTAAACCTACTTATATTTAGTAACTCTTAGATCTCTCTAATAGAGTTCTTGAGATACTAATGCAATTAAGTTCAACGAAAAACCTGTATTTAATAACAAATGAATCATATATATATATACCATTCAATTGACATCATGAATTATTATAGTCTATCATATAAAATATTTTCTCAATTCATTCATATAAATCAAATCAACTAAGAGGTAGTCAAGTTCCTAATAGCATTACGCACTATAATCCACAATCAATATGAAAATAAGATTGTCTTGATTAAATAAAATAACTTTGATATATTGTTTAAGTTAGTCTTTTCCATAACCTTAGCTAAAAAGAGCTTAATTCATGCTAAAATCAATAGAAATAAAAAAAAAAAAATAGAAAGAATTCATGATTGAAGATTTTGAAGAGTGAATTTCTTCTTGATCTTATATGGTTTATTCTCTTTTTTCTTATATTCCCAAGTCTCATTTAAGTGGCGGCTCTATTCTTTCTTTTCCTATTGTTTTCTCCTTTAATTTTGAGTGTTAAAACCTAATATTTAAGCTGCTATTTATAATGTTGTCAATCCTGTCACATGCCCATGCCTTTTAAAATATGCTCATGTCTTTATTAAAATTTCGGACATTAGCAACATAGCTTCATATGCCCTACACACATGGGCATATTTTCCTCTGAGCAATTCCTCTTACTTTACTTTTAAATGCTTTCTAAAAAGATAAGATATAAAATAAATCAAAAGTCAATAAATAAAAACTAGTAAAATATAAAAAGAAGCATTAAAATCAAAATAATATGATAGAGCTAAACTATACAATATATGAACATCAAGCATTAAATCACGGTACTTTAGTGTTAATTTAATGTATTTATATGTTTAAGTCAGATTGTTGTGGGTTCTATATGTTTATTACTTTTGCAGTTGTAGCGCATGAAAAAAATCTGAACATATAGATGTACATCACAGGTTGTAGATGCCTCATGTAGTTGTACGTTTATTATGTACATAATATATATTAATATTATCCACGTCAGTGGCCATAACGTGGCTCTACTGTTGACCTACTATGTATATATATATATATTATTCAAAGCTAAAATGTGTTATATCAAACATAAAAACTGTGTCATCTCATTTTCAAGGAATATATATATGTTATTAAAATGTAATTATGTTTATGTTCTATTTAATTAGTTATGCAATCCTAGGGTGAATTTTATTCATAGTCCCTCAATTTGTGACTAACGCACTTTATGGTTCTTTAACTTTAATTTGTAACGATAAAGTTTCTGAACTTTATTTTTCAAAACATAAAAGTTCATTTTCAGAAATAAACTAACATTTAATTATATTTTGATCCCTGATTTTCAAAATATTGTTCATATAGATTTAAAATTTATTTAATTTACTAGTTTATGGATGAGATTTTAGAGGAAATTCCCTAATCCCTCAAAGAGTGTATAACAGTATAAAATACTTTTCGATTACAGAAAGAAAAGAGCATCAACTGATACAGTGAGAATATTTTTGGGTTTATGGAAGAATTAAGTATAGAGACGAATTAATCAGAATTGATTCTATTTATAGAAATTCTCCCTTAGAAAATAAAATTGCCCATGAATATTGTGGAGTAGTAGATATAATTGAATTTCTAGAAGAACAGTATTCGGTTTTTAATCAATTAGCCATTTTAGATTAAGATACTCCTCTGGTAACCTCTAGAACTTCAAGTTGGAGTGATAATTTAAAAAGAGATTATTTAATCTGGAAAAAATTGTACTTCAAAAAAATTAACTTTTTTCTTGCTCTTTGGGAAAATTCTCCTAGTCTAGACAATTGGGTAACATTTTTAGAAAATAAAGAAAAAATTGAAAATACACCCAGTAGTTCTAGATAAAAATTGGAAAATTAGATAGAGAAGAAAGTATCAGCTCAAATCCTTCAGGATTTACTTCATTTTAAAATATTCATAATGAAGTAAGCCTTTTTCCTTGAGCAGTTGCATGCAAAAAGAAATACAGGCGATTCACCAGAACAAATAAATGCTTTAGCAAAAGAAGTAAGAAAATTGATGAATGATAGGCTTGATGTAATTGAGCGAGAAATAGTTTTGAAAAAACCTCTTTCTGAAAAAGAAATTTTGCAATTAAGAAAAGACAAAATAGTTTTTTATATTGCTGACCCTGACATTAGAGCTGCTAATTAAGAAAGTAGCAAAGCAGCAAAAGGCCTTAGAAAATCTCTAGGTCTGGTAGAAGAAACTCCTTTGCATTTAGATGATATAACATTTAATGAGCTTCTTGCTATGAAGAGGGCAAAATATAAACCAAATTATCCCTATAGAACAAAACCAGAATTTCAGCCTAGGGATAATCCATTAAGACCCGTAATTACCCCAGCAGCTTTTCTAAATTTAGATTGTGAAAAGCGTGCTTCTGAAAGAATAGATGAGTGGATTACCATGATCAGGTTTACAACTAGAGCAGGTAGTTACTCAACTGAGGCCACCTATGAACTTTGCAAAGCCATCATGGTTGGCAATGCTCAAAAATTTTGGGATCAGCTAGTAGTTCAAACCTCTATTAGAAATAAAATTAGAAAAGCAGTTCTAGTAGATGAGGTTCTAGCTGTCATCGTAGATGCCCTGAAAAGAGAGTTTTGTGGTTTCTCAATATCAACTGAGTCATTAGAGAGAGAACAGTCCTTAATAGCATTGATGAAACTACAGATATGTGACATGTGTTATTTTGATAACTATGGATGTGAATTTCAGAAATATTATTATAATCTTGATCTTAATACTCAAAATTACATGTCAACATTATTTTTTGCTAAGCTCCCAGAACTATGGCCAGAGGTAGCAAAAAATGCCTATCAACTCCTAAATGAAGAAAAAGTGGTTGATGGATTAGGAGAAAAAATACAGGCAGTTAGGTATGCCTTGAGAAAGGCATGTACTGAACTTCAAGTAAGAGAAGATGCAAAACATCTTCCTTATTTGAACAAAAGTTGTTGCTCTCAGTTTGAATATGTTCCTAGTAGGTACGGGTGTACTACAACAAATGAAAAAGGGATAGGAAAGAAATATGAAGCAGGATGTTCTTCTTGTGATACAAAAAAGAGAAAATTTAAAGGATATAGAAAAAGAAGAATATCGAAAAATGATGAAAACAATAAAAAGAGGTTAAATTAATCTTCTAGGTTTATTAGAAGGAAAACCAACCTTAGGGATAAAGACAGGATAGAAGCCTTTAAGAAAAAATATGAGAGAGCTCCTAAGTGCCTGCAAGGGAAACCTCTTAGCAGTTATTCTTGTTGTTGGATTTGTTGTTCAAAAGATCACAAAGCAAATGTATGTCCACAAAAGAACAAGCGAAAAGAAAATATTAGAAGAATTTTCTTTGAATATGAGAATCTTGTCTATGAACCAATAGAAAAAGATGAATATTCTGACATAGATTCTGAAATAGATTCTGTTTATGAAGTTGTTTCTAAATATGAAACTGATATAGATAAATCTGATCTGTGGATAGCCCAGCTATTCATGATGAATGTGAAAGAAGGACCCATAGATGAAGAGATGATCCCTTTAGATACTTCTCTGGTACAGGAAGAATCTTTCCAGTGCGATGATCCGTCCATGAGTTGCCTAGAATGGAAACTCCCAAAGGTAGATATCAATACTATTTACAACAAATCTAAATTCAGTTTTAGGTCAATAGTAGATGTCTCCCAATCAGAATCTATGGCTCAGGTTTCTAGTATATAACTAGAAATGTTGGACATCCCTTTGATCAATTTACCAAAAATAAGAGAATTAGTAGCTAAATCAAAGGGAACATATCAATATATCCATATTGGTTTTGTCCAAATAGGACTTATACCTTTGTTCAATTTGCCAGCAGATAGTCTTGTGATAGCAGCTGTGCTAGACAAAAGATGAAATTTGTTCCAAGACCAGCTAATATCAGGAGTTCAAACCAACCTTGCACATGGACTAGTTTGGTTCCAGACTTATCCTAACTATATGATGTCAGTAAAGGATAAGTGTTTGGGTAATTCTTTATCACTTAGGATTAAATCTATGAACATGAACAAAATAAATTCCCAGGCTAAATATTTAGCATATCACACTAGGATAATTGTTAGGCTGATTAATACAACCAATCCTAGAGTGAGGAATATCTCTAGAATCACAGAGTTATTCGATGAGGGTTCAGATAACTATAAGCAATTCCATAGAAAAGAAATTAATCCTTTAGAGTTATCTTGGCCTAGGAGTTGGGTTCTCCAAGTACCAGCAGAGACATCACGATCAATAGGTTCCTCTCAAATCACACAAAGAGGTAGAAATGTCATCTTAAACCTAGAAGAACTATGAGAAATCTTAGGATTTCTGAGCCTCCTAGAAGGTCATATCATGTTCCTCGATTACCTAGAAGTAATTCCACTTCTTCAGTAATTAGAAAGGAAGTTCCTAAGACACCAGTCCAGGAAGAAGCATCATCATCTTTAGATGGTAGAACCATTGTAGGATATAGGACTATAAGCCTACCTGTATATGAAGATGAAGAAATTAAGGAAAATACAAGAATGATTAAGCATCTAACATTAATCCTTGAGGTTGTAAAAGAAATACAAAAAATTTCTCAACAACGATCAATTCCTTCCGAGGATGTTTGAACAATGGTATGTCCTAATACCATGGCATCATAAAAAAATATCCAGTACAGAAGAATCAGGTTTGAGTACATATATTTCTTTAACATTTAAATTCTCTGGTTATTATGATTACTCTTTGGATGCTTTGGTTGACACAGGTGCAACAATCACTAGTACTAGACCCAATGCACTCCCTGATGAATGGTGCAAACTATTGTTCCAGCCTATGATACTACGTACGGCAGGAGGAGAAGTGAACTTGGTAATACAGTTTGCAAAACAAATTCCTGTTATCATTAGTAGACAAAAGTTTACTATTGATAAGGTCTTAACATTCCCTGATCTTGACGCAGATATCATTTTAGGAAATACTTTCCTAAAAGGGCAAAAGGAAAACATGCCTTTTGTGCAAGACGACAATTACATCTCAATTGGAGGTGTAAAAATCACATCTCTGTTCAACCCTAAAAACAAATTAAAATTTGGGTTTTATCCAGTTAAAATATCAAAGTTGTGTGGATCTATGCCATGTGAATAAGCATTCAGAGTGCGAGCCCAGCGTGGTGAAACTTGGCTTGATTGTTTATTTGATCAAAAATCAAAGGATACCTGTTAGTACGAAGAGTTATGTTTTAAAGTACAAGGTGTGATAGAAAAACCTATTACACATCCCCAACTGAGAAGAACTAAGTGGGAAAAGTTTCTTGTAAAATTAGCAGATAATTTTAGTGAAGACCCATTAAAGTTATGGGTGCTAAATGGAATAACTGCTAAATTAAAACTGAAAGATCCCAGCACTATCATCAGAACTAGAAATATAACATATACCAATGAGATGATAGAGGAATTTGACAAACAGATTCCTAAACTGCTCGAAAAAGGTTTGATTAAGGATAGTAATAGTCCACATTCTAGTCCAGCCTTTATGGTAATAAACCATGCAGAGCAGGTGCAAGGAAAAGCACGAATGGTTATAGACTATCGTCAGGTAAATAAAGCAACCAAGGATGATAGTTATAAAATCCCTTCAGCAGGTGATGTCATAGATAGGGTAAGTCTTAAACAACCTTCTATCTTTTCTAAATTTGATCTAAAAAGTGGTTATTGGCAGGTAAAGATG
>CANXYC010245805.1:0-31202 GCA_948193065.1 Aleurites moluccanus | reverse complement strand
AGATTTATTTCAATTATACCAATTTTTGTATAATATAAATCAGAGGAAAGAGCAGAAAATTTTTCTAATACACATTTTTTTTATCTATTGATTCTTATCATTTACTGTCTCAATATGATATTCAATACTGCGAATATCTTTAAAACTTAATAAATTTCTATGAGATTTTGAAGAAAATAATACATTATTTATAATAAGTTTTGTTCCTTTGGGTAACAATATATTGACTCTTTCGAAGCTTTCAATAATTTTTATTTTACCAGATATTGTAGTAACAATTGCCTCACCTATTTTTAAAGATGAAAAATATTTGGCATTTTTCATAATTATATCCATAATACATATATCTTCTTTATTTATCTTGGATTCAATCAAATGTGGAGAACTATTTATTTGTTTATGGAAGATGATCGTTCTGATAACGTGTTATGAAAAATAAAGAAAACAAAAACAAGAATAAGAATACGAATAATAATAAGAATGTAAAAAAGGGAGTTTTCTATTATTTTCTTGGTGTTTTGTACAAAGTAATAGGAACCCCTATTTATAGGATTTATCTCTACTATAAGTTACAAAATATAAATCCACCATAAATTACAATATAAATTTATCATAAGTTAAACCTTATAAATGACATATAAAGCTAAACATAATGCACTAAATAAATACACTAAGTAATGGGGTAGTGGGATAATTAAAAGGACATCCATATTATATATATTTATAATTTTTTTACTAACTTATTAATATTTTAACTATCCTTAAATTAGTTATAATATATTTCTTAAATAATTTTTATTAAAGAAAATTTTAATTTGAATTAATTAGATTAAATTTTTATTTTTCATGTAATTAAAAAATAAATAATTAAATGTAGTTTATATTAAAATTTATATTAACTAGTTTTAAGTCACATTTTGTATTTTTTATATATTTTATTTTATTTATATTTTTTAGAAATATTTTAACATATGAGAAAATTTATTTTAAAATATTTTAACACATAATATATATATATATATATATATATATTGAAGATTTTAAAGAACGAAAACTCTATTTATAATCAATGAGGTACAATATAATATTACAAAAAAAACCTTGCTAATTTACACAAAATAAAAAACCTAAATAACTCCTAAAACTTAGCTAATTTACAGCTGTAAATACTCTCCTTCATGATGGTGTATGTATATCTTTCACACCCATCTTACAAACAAAAGAATGAAACATTCTGCTACACAAGCCTTTAGTAAACACATATGCTAATTGATTTTCTGAATTCACATACTCAATGCTCTAAATTTGATCATTCAACTTTTCTTTGATAAAAATTGATCAATCTCAATACGCTTAATATGGACATGTTGAACTGGATTGTGAGCAATACTAATAATAGCCTTATTATTATAATATAGTACCAATGGCTTTACTTTAAATAGATATAGGTCTTGCATTAAATTTTTTAAGCCATAAAAGTTCACAAACACCTTGTGTCATGGCTCTATACTTAGATTCTGCACTAGATCTTGCAACCATACTTTGTTTTTCAATTCTCCAAGTCACTAGATTTCCGCCAACAAATATACAGTATCCTGAAGTAAAATGCTTATCATTAGGGGATCTAGCCTAGTTGGCATCAATATATGCTTTTATTTTTAAATGACCATTATTGAAAAAAAGCAAGCCCATCCCCGGAGTAGACTGCAAGTACCATAGTATGTGAAAGACAACATCTAGATGAGTGATTCAGGACTATGCATAAATTTACTAAGTAATTGACTACATAAGCTATATCAAGACATGTATATGAGAGATAAATTAGTATGCCAACTATTCTCTGATATTGACCTGTGTCAACTTCTTCTCCAACTTGTGATTAGCCTTAATAGGGGAATATGCAGGCTTACAACCTAACATACCACTTTCTTTAAGAAAATCAAGAACATATTTTCTTTGAGATATGAAGATACCTTTGCCTAATCTAGCAACCTCGATTCCAAGGAAGTACCATAATTTGCCCAAGTCTTTAATTTCATACTCAATAGCTAGATACTTCTTTAATATAGTCATCTTTTCTTAATTATATGTAATATCCTAGAAGTGTGTATAAATTTAAGTGAATTATAACAATAGAAATTAAGTAAAGTGAATAGTAATTTGGGTTAAATTAGTTTTAGAAAATATAAAAAGTACAGCTAAGAATTTTTTTTTTTCTGAAAAAATCCTAAGAAGAGTTACAAGTATCGTCAATCGGTAATGGATTTTTAAAATATTTTCAAGAGGATCTTTACAAAAATCAATTGAAAATATCTTAATTTAGGATCTTGAATTATCTAGAAAAAATAAAAATAATTTGGGGACTATTAGGAAGCTAAATAGGTGAATGGATGGTAGAAAAGAATAAGGTGTTTAGAAAATCCTAAATTGGGGAACTTGTCAGTTTATGATTTTTAATTAATTTTTGACAGTTCTTTTGTTTAAATTTCTTTCATATAACTTAAATTAGATGGATTATGGACTAATTAAAAATAAATTGGAGTGAGTATGGTGTATCAAATATGATTGGAGTTGAAGATGGAAGAAGAAAGAAGAAAGAATAGTAATTAATGGTATAATTGCAAATAAGTGGATATTTGTCATATCCCCCACTTTAGGAGATATGACAGTCCTAGGATTTGGGTAGGCGTAAGGCCACCTAAACCCGTAGAACCTCACTTAATAATTTTTATAGAAAATTCAGCATAGTTTCATATGTTTTCTCAACTTTTACCCAGGACAAATATCCATCTCTTCATTAAATTCCAACAACCCAACCTATAAAAGAAATACACTTCTAATATTTTCACTCTTATACCCTCGACTTCAGAAGGAAATTTCATTCTTAATACTTCATTAATTTCTAATTCAACATTCATATCATTAATTATCAACATATGATAATATTTAATATTTACATATATCAAAATATTAGTTAACCATTTTACAAACTATGGAGTAGCTACAAATCAAAATTCCACTAGTTGGAGACAATACATAGATATGTAATTTTCTAAATCTACCCTACATCCTGAAATTTGTCCTGCAAATCTTACCAGAGTAACTTCTACTATTTTATTCATATCTCAACATGTAGATGTACAAATGATATTTTATTTTCATTAAAATTTAGATAATACATAAGGGAACATCTTTTATGTTTTGAGTTTTTTCTGATTTTGACATTAAGATACTAAAAAATATAAAATACAGTAGGATTTCTTTGACTAAACCCTAACCCAAGCCACTGACACTTAGTATCCTATATCTCTTTAAACAACATGAATTTGGTAAAACTTCCTTAAATAATGTAAACATTCATATCTACTACTTTTGTGCTTTGATAATTTTTAAAATCTAATTCTAAGATCCCAAAAACTAGTCTCCAACATTTTGTCAAGATACTTAAATTTCAGAATTTTAAAGGTTTGGTTTAAAAATTTATCTTCTTTCACTAATTTAATCTCTAATCTACTAATTAAGCTTACTAAATTAAATTATGGAGTTAGTTTAAAGATGTTACCTCTTTGAAGCTCTTGGAATATTTCTTTAGATTCCAACAAAAATCCCATAATTTGATGAAAATAGGAAGTTTGATGTATAGAAGGCTTGAAATTTGATATGGAAGAAAGGTGATTTAAGTGAGTGAAGTTTAAGTAAAATTTTTCAGAAGATGAGGATGGAAATTATGGCCAAGGGAGAAGAGAATAAAAAAGATGATAATTGTCTTTTTAATTATAATTATTTATAGACTAATATGACAAATTATAAATTTTTAAAAATAAAAATCAAGAAAAAGGAAAGAAAAATGTATATGACCTAGTTTATGTCTATGTTAATTTAAGTGAAATAAATCAAATTATTTTTAATGGAGAAAGGCTCCACTTGGCTGCCACTTGCCCATTTAATCACTATATTTTATTTATTTATTTTTTGAAAATTATTGATCAAATTACCTTTTTGACCTACACTTCTCAAAAATTATAAAATTACCATTTTTCCTTTTCTTATTTTTCTATTCACTACTTGAGCATTTATATTTTACTAATTTCATTCAATTCTATTTTTAATTTATTTATTATTTATCTAATTTTAGGTGTGTGAAGAAAAATCGGGTAAAAGACTGCTATAGAATCTACTAAAAATCGAATACCAGAGGGTGTTCAATTTTAGTTTTTTCTAAATTTTTCTTTTTAAGTCTTTTAATTGATTTAATAAATTAGCACTATTTTCAACTTATTTTAATCTCCTAATTATTTTTTTCAAGATGCTAAGTCCTCTAGTTTAGGTATTTCATAATTGTTTTTAACTAATGTACTTACTAAATTTTATAAAAATTTAACTACTGATACTCATTTCAGAAAACTATCCTTAATCGTATTAGAATTTAATTAGGACTATTACATTCTACTGTCCCTAAAATAAATTCGTTCTCGAATTTAAAAATTTACTAACCTTAAACAATGAACATGTGGGGGTATTTCTGCCGCATGTCGAATTAGCTTTCCCAAGTGCAATCTTCAACTCTATAATTCTTTCATTGCACTTTCACCATTGGTATCTCCTTATTCCTTAACTGCCTCACTTGCCGATCAATAATTTTGTCTGAAAATTTCTCATATGACAATTTCTCATCTACTTCAATACTCTGAGCTGGAAGGACATGAAAAGAATCCGACAAATATTTCCTCAACATAGATATATGAAAAATAGATGCACGTGGCTTAAGCTCGGAGGAAGAGCTAAGTGATAGGACGCATTCCTAACTCTATCCAGTATCTCAAATGTCCCTAGATATCTTAGTGACAATTTTCCTTTCTTTCCAAACCTCATTACTCCTTTCATTGGGAAATTTTTTAGAAATACATGGTCTCCAATAGCAAAGTATATATCTTTTCTCTTTGGATCTGCATAACTTTTCGCCAACTAAAGGTTGTCTTCATTCTTTTCCTAATTAGTGGCACTTTTTCCATAGTCTCTCGGATAAAATTTGGACCATCCAAATGCTTATCTCCAGGTTCCATCCAACATATAGGTGATCTACATTTGCATCTATATAAGACTTCATTAGGTTCCATACCAATAGTAGAGTAATAACTGTTATTGTAAGTAAATTCCACTAATGTTAGGTACCTATCCCAATTACTACCAAAATCTAACACACAAAGAAGTAGCATATCCTCTAGAGTTTAAATAGTCGGCTCAGATTGACCATCCTTTTGTGGATGGAAGGTAGTACTAAAGTTTAATTGAGTCCCCAATACTTCTTGAAATTTCTGCCAAAACTGGGATGTGAACTGTGCACCTCTATCCGAGATGATGGATATTGGTACTCCATATAACCGCACAATCTTATCAGCATACAATTAAGCATACTGTATTGATAAATAGGTGGACTTCACTTTTAAAAAATGGGCTGATTTTTTGAGTATATCAACAATCACCCAAATAGAATCATCGCCCCTAAATGTCAGAGGCAAGCCCACTATGAAATCCATAGTCACATGTTCCCACTTCCATTCCGGCAGTTCAATCTCTTGTAATAAACCCGATGGCTTCTGATGTTCAAAAAATATTTGTTGACAGGATAAACATTTAGACACATATTCTGCTATCTTCTTCTTCATTCCAGGTTACCAATAAAAATATCTCACATCTCAATGTATTTTAGTGGTTCCAGGATGAACATTGTAAGGTGCAAGATGAAATTCATCCAAAATCTTTTCCCGGATCCCATTCGCATCAAGAACACATAACTGATCACCCAATTTTAGCACCCTATTATCTATCCGGAACTCAAAAGTTTCCCCTGCCTAAACATCTTCTTTCAACTTCACTAATTGAGAATCTACATCCTGTGAGGCTTTAATCTCATCAATCAACATAGGCCTCACTTGAAACTGGGCAATTAATGCTAAGAAATCGGATATTTGCAGTTGCACACCCATATCAAACAACTCTTTTAACCCTTTAACAATTGGCCTTTTGTGAATTGTTATATGTGATAAGCTGCCTATCAATTTATGGTTTAAAGCATCTACAACTACATTTGCTTTCTCCGGATGGTCAAAAAAAATATGACAATCATAGTCTTTCACTAATTTTATCCATTTTCTTTGCTATAAATTTAAATCTTTTTGCTGCAGAATATACTGAAAACTTTTATGATATGTATAGATCTCATACTTTTCACCATATAAATAGTGTCTCTAGATTTTCAAGACAAAAACTGCAGCAGCCATTTCCAAATCATGGGTGGGGTAATTCAACTCTTTTCTTTTCAATTATTGGGAAGTATCCGCAACAACACATAACCCAAACCCACTCTAGAAGCATCACAATACACAAAAAATCCTCCCATTCTAGATGGCAATGCAAGTACCGGAGCAGTAGTGAGACATGTCTTGAGTTTCTGAAAACTCTTCTCATAAGAATCATCCCACTAGAATTTAACTTGCTTCCTAATCAATTTGGTTAGCAAAGCATCTATCTTGGAGAAATCTTTAACAAATCTCTTATAGTAACCCTCCATTCTAAGAAACTCCAGATTTCTGTAACATTTGTTGGTCAATACCAATTTGCAACTGCTTCTACTTTCTTATGATCCACTTTAATCTCATTTTTACCAATAACATGTCCTAGGAAATACACTTCATCTAACCAGAACTCACATTTTGATAGCTTGGCATACAATTTGTGTTTCCTTGAAGTCTACAATACAGTCTTTAGGTGTTCTTCATGCTCTTCTCGACTATTGGAATAGACAAGTATATCATCTATAAACATGATAACAAATCTATCCAAGAAAAATTTGAACACCTAGTTCATTAAATCCATAAATGCTGTGGGAGCATTAGCGAACCTGAATGGCAACACCAATAACTCATAATGCCCATATCGGCTTTGGAAAACTATCTTCAATACATCCTTTTTCTGAATTCTCAATTGATGATAGCTTGATCGAAGATCAATTTTTGAAAAATGACCAACTCTCTGTAATTGATCAAAGTGATCATCGATTCTAGGCAAAGATATTTATTCTTAATAGTCACTTTATTCAACTGCCTGTAGTCAATACACATACGAAGCGTTCCGTCCTTCTTCTTCACAAATAAAATAGGTGCTCCCTATGGTGAACTACTAGGTCGAATAAAGCCTTTATCTAACAACTCCTGCAATTGTACCTTCAGCTCTTTCAACTCAGTAGGTGCCATCTGATAAGGTGGAATAGAAATTGGATTAGTCCATGGATACACATCAATCTCAAACTTAATTTTTCACTCTAGTGGTAATCTAGGCAAATCTTCAGGAAACATATCTGGGAACTCATTTACTATTGGAATCTAGTCCAAACCCTTATCATTCACTCGAGTATCAACTACATTAGCCAAGTATCCTTGGCATCCCTTCCTTAGAAGTATCTTTACTGCAATAGCATAAATTATGCAGGCTAAATTGCTCTCATTTTCAACTCGAAAGACAAAGATTGGCTGCCCTTCAGTTATGAACTCTACTACTTTCTTCCCAAAACAATCAATGGTAGCACGATGCAATGATAACCATTCCATTCCTAAAATTACATCAATTTCCAGCACAGACAATTCTATCAAGGTCAAGGGAAATTCTCTACCATTAATCTCTACTATACAATCACTATAATTATGATCCACCATTATTGTTCTACCTAAGGGGGTAGAAACCTCTAAGGGTGTTTATATTTCTCTATACACTTTCCCAATTTGTTTGCAAAAGATGATGACACAAAAGAATACATAGTACCCGAATAAAAAAGTACATTAGCTAATTCATGTTGAATAAAAATTGTACCTCTCACAGTGGTATTTGATGATCGAGCCTCCTGCTGATTGAGGGCAAACACTCTACCCTGACCTCTAGCAGCTAGTAGCTAAGAAGAGCTCTATACTGGTCCCTGTCCTCTACCTCTGTCTATAGGTGCTCTAGAAGTGCCTCGATTCTGCTAAACAATAGGTTATAAAGCTGATGATGCTCTTTACTAAGTTCTGATGATGGGACAGTCTTTAATAAAATGGCCCTGCTGGCCACACCTCAAACAATCTCCTGTCTCCTGTCTACAAACACTGAGATATCTCTTGCCACACCTTATACAAGCGGGTACAGCTTGTGATGACTGATCTGCTCTGGATACACTAGCAGATACTAGTGGAGCTGATGAAGCTGCCTCAGATCTAGACTGTCCTCTACCAATACTAATAGTTGGCTGGCTCTGTGGAGGTCTATAAATACTCTCAACAAGTTTGGACTATATACTCTGCCTCCTAGTTGTCCTTTGACTTCTCTGACCTCTGTTACTACCCTTCCTTCCTTGCTCCCTTTTTGCTCTTTCTTTTTTATATTTCAACTCCATATGGATAGTCTTATCAATCAACTTTGTCAAAAATGTGAACTCCACAACCAATAAGGCATTATACAGGGATGCATGCAATCCTCTCCTAAAATGGCTAATCTTTGTAGCCTCATCTTGAATAATCTTCCTTGCATACTTCGCCAATCTCTGAAACTCATCAGCATATTCTTGTACACTCATATTACCCTGCTCTAGTCTTTCAAACTGAACCATCCTTCTGTCTTTCTCTCCCTCAGTAAGAAACTCATCCATTAATAATTGCTTGAATTCTTCCTAACTCGGAAGATTATCACCATACAATATACCTTTTATATGCCTTGAAAACCAAGTCCAAAATTTATTGTTTAGTAATAACCCAATCAACTCAATAGCCCGAGTGTTAGAGCAGGGTAGTCTTATCACAACTTTCTCTACCTGCTCCAAGAAATCACTAGGCTCGTTTCTCTTCTCACCTCTGAATTAAGACTATCCCAGCTTTAAAAAGTTGAACATAGAAACACCATCCTCATTAATAGCTTTCCGAGCCTCACATCTAATCACAGGCCTCAAAGGAGGTACCACGGGTGGAAAATGAATAGGCTCGAGTATCGATGTTGGAATTGGTGCTAGTGCAGGTTCTTGTCTTCCTTTTCTCAATTCTTCTATTTGTCTTCTCAACTCTTCATTTTCTCTCATCAACTGCTCATTTACTGATCCCACATTTTCATTTATTTCTTGTCTTTCCACATCCACTCTTCTTCTCACAAGCAGCGGTTCCATAAATTCATCTCTTTTTGGTGATACATTAAAAGCTACATCATCCTCTAATCGTCTACCAAATTGAAGGGGACCTTGTCTAACTGGCTCCTGTCGAGTAACTCCTAACCTCTGCCTCATCCTCCAGGACGTCTTTTAGCAGCATTTTTTACTATGACAAGCAGAAAGAACAATAATTAGTTAATGATACATAGATAAATACACATAACAAATGACAGACAATTGACGATACATAAATTATGATTGCTCCATAGTTCACTTATATTTTATGCTACTTATTCTTAATTAATTATTTTAAATTTTAATCTTTACTCTGATACCAACTTTTTCATATCCCCCACTTCAGGAGATATGACGGTCCTAGGGCAAGGGTAGGCTTAAGGCCACCATAAATCTATAGAACATTCATATCCTGAATCTCATACATAACATATATCCACATCATACATAGTTATCATTATGTATACTCATTTCTATGAATCATATAATCATCATTTATTCATTTCCATATATCATTATATGATTTTCTCTTATTCCTTACCTATCAAAAGATACATCCCATATCAATAAGGAACAAGGGAAACCCACAATGAATCAATTCAAACATTAAAATAATATCATCCTCAACATCTAACTATGGAGCTCTAGAGTATACTCCTTATACATATAACTACCATAATACAAAATAATATACATCAAAAGATTTATATAGAGTCTTCTTAGAGGAATAAATCAAGAAGCTCTATCTTCTATGTTAGCTCCCTCTCGAGCTATACTATCACCTGAAATTCATAAAAGAGGAGTGAGCCTTCAACTTAGTAAGATATAACATGCAATGCAAGGGTCAAGCCAAAGGAACATGGACATGGAAGTTAGATCAGATTATGCTTACAAGAACATAAGTACTCACAGTCAAATTGTACTATCAAATCATATAATAGAACTATCATCATCATCATCATCAGAACACATTAGTAGCTTTTCTACCTTATCGTAACACATATAAGAATGCATCAATAATATTGCTATCTTATTGTAACACATATCAGAACGCATCAGTAGCCTTGCTACCGTGTCGTATCACATATCATAACGCATCAGTAGCCTTGCTACCTTATCGTATCACATATCAAAATGCATGAATAGCCTTGCTACCTTATCATATCACATATCAGAATGCATTAGTAACCTTGCTACCTTATCGTATCACATATTAGAACGCATCAGTAGCCTTGCTACCTTATCGTATCACATATCAGAATGCATCAGTAGTCTTGCTATCTTATCGTAACACATATCATAGGTCATATAGCTTGAATTTCACAAAGAATCATATACATGTACACTAGGCAGGATTAAACAATCAATTTCAAGGAAACAATATGTATATGCAATGTTTATACTTACCTAAAAGCAATTCCTTGAAAAATATTCTCTCTTATAATTTGAGAAGTATGAATTATTCCTTAGTCTCTTGTGGTTTCCATTCCTAAATCAAAATCCCAATATCCACAAATTATGGTATAATCATAAATGTTCATATGGTTGTAGTCCTTATAAATTAATCACCTAGAGAAGTCTTATCATGCTTCTTAACATCCATTTTAACATCTCATAAAAGAACATTAAAGATTGGGATGAATAGCTACTATTCACCCAAAATCCTAAATCCATGGATATTTCATATAATTCATAGTAAATTCTATTTAAGTCTCTTATGCATCTATAAATAACTTATAATCATCTATTCTAGCTATAGATTAGCTTAACTTGAACTTTGAAATGAGTTTAGAGAAATTACCTTGAAACCCTAGAATGGAGATTCTTGAGATATATGGATTCTTAAAGTTTTTGAATGTATGAATCCTTCTTTCTTGTGCTATTATGATGAAATAAATGTTAGAGGATGAATATTAATGAGCTGGTAAGTGGTTGGGACCATTTATGAAGAAAAAAGAGAAGAAGAGTTGAAAGTGGAAGAGTTTGAAATGAAAAATGGAGCTATTATATATATAGGCCTGACACTTTCATGCCCTTAAAGTGGGGCTTCACGACCGTGAAAGGAGCTGTTTATGTCTGGGTTCGAACCACTTCTTCATGGCCATGAAGGGATGTTTCACACCCATGAAGATGAATAAGAATAGTTGGCCAATTTACTCAAAAGCTTTTCTCACGGTGGTGAATGATGTCTCACACTCGTGAAGAACACTTCATGTCCGTGAGGAAACTTCACACCCGTGAAAGGCTTGCTGATGAGAATCTCTCAAGTTTCTCCATTCTAACTTATCCAAACTCAATCAAGTTATATATATACAGGTCTAACATCTCAATTCCATACATAATTAACCATACATACATTCTAGGAGTAATGAATACTCAATATAGCATTTTATATTATTTATCATGCACATACAGAAAAATCACTATTAAGTACCATCCAATTTACATCTATTCCTATCATACTCGATCTTTACCATGTAATTCATGTACTAGATATTACATTCTCCCCACCTTAAGAAAATTCGTCCTCGAATTTTAAGACTTACCTTGCTCTTGGAATAGATAAGGGTACTTATCCTACATGCTCTGTTCACTTTTCCAAGTACACTATTCCATTGTTTGATTCCTCCATAGGACCTTAACCATTGCTATATCTTTATTTCATAATCTCTTGATCATTGGTATGCAATAGCAACTGGAATCTCTTTATACATTAAGTCTTATTGAAGGTCTACTGCCGAAACTTATAGCACATGAAAAGGATCGGTGACGTATTTCCGAAGCATCGACATATGAAGTACTAGATGCACTCTATTGAAGTTGGGCATGGTTAACATGTAAGAAACTTCTCCCATCTCATGCTCTGAAGCCTTAACTTGTATATCTTCTTAGCATTCTTTTTCTATATTTATCATAAGAACACTTTCGTCCATCTTTAAGGGACTATTAATCGTCTTAGGATTTCCCAATTTTTCATTGATGATACCATAATCAAACATGTCATTTTGTCTCATAAGTACCTTTAAAATTCTTTGTCTACCAATCTCCTTAAACCTTTTATAAAGTATTCTTATCCTTAAATCATGTGGATATTCGTACTTTCATATTTTATTAAAATTCTAGCATAACTTTACTTGTGTCCTTCGTTCTTAATCCAAACCTTTTATTGAACTAAAATAATTATTTCTGCTTTTATACACAGACTCTTATCCTGGTGACTGACTTACAACTTGTCTCAAATCCTGACCAATCTCATCACCACTCATACTTTTTGTTCCAACTATATACTTCTATTGCTAGACTTATATGGATAATTTTTCACATAATACCATGATAATCCATACTCAAACCACGCATCTATTTCAAAATAACATTTTTCCTCATGTCATCTCCCACAAGTGAAACACTAGGGGCTTATATACCTCAAAAAGGATAAAGTTAGAGTATCCATGTTCATCAGCATATCAAGTGTAAAAATAACTTGCTTTTGCTGCAATCTTCCTTAATGACTTCAAACATTAGCTTGGTAGTTTAACTGGTATGAAATTTTCACATTCTAAATTCTTCTCTCGTCTCAGAAGTCTAACAAATCCTTCAAATTATTAAGCCTTTGCTTTACTATCACTTTTAGGAGAAACTCCTCTATCACTAATTCCTTGGTCCATACTTGAAACATAACATCTTATCACAAAAGTCTCTTTAAGATTTCAGAAATCAAACCAAAATCACTTTAACACCACATACATAAGAGTTTACATTAGAATTTATATCTATAGTTCAACACAAATATGCTTACATAACAATTTCTAATATACTTAAAATAGTCTATCATCAATCCATCAATAACAATAGATTAACTAGCCAACTTACAATATGAACTAGACATTCTTTTGGAATAAGCAAGCACTATTATAACTTGATCTTCAACTAAACATTAGTCAAGTATCAATCATTAACTCTTAGAAAACTTCTAAGCCCATGATCCATACTTATTCTTATCTCTTATTCTTATTATACTAAGCTTATTAGTTAACAGATTGTAGAAATTATCAAAATTATAAATCATTCCATTTACATAACATATTGCATTAATTCTTAGATAGACTTTCAAGTCATAATCTTCACTTAACCCTATGTCTCAATTATATTAAACAATAATACATACTGCTATCAAATTACCATCTAACAACTAATAAATTCACATATCTATCATGATAACTTAGATCAATTATACTCGTAAACATGACTCTTGATTGTTATCATATAAAACAAAATCTCCATTAAATTCTTAGACAATTTGCCTATTCTATACTTATTAAGAAATATCTACACATCTTTGATATCATTATCATACATACATGCATTCATCATATGACTTTAATGTTACCTTAGCTTATTTACAATTCTAGCATACCTTTTCTTACATCATATCAATGAAATTAGCTATTAGTAACAAATCATAATTTTTATCTCTTTAATCATATATGAATTCTTTCACTCATAATCAAACATTTTGTCTCTTCAATATCATAATTATTTTATAATGCACAATTTATACTATGAACCTATCATAACGTCACATCATCATGTAACCATAGAATATACATCAATCATCTATCCCAAAAGTTCATGATTCTAATCAATTCCCTCCAACTCTATAGAACCTTAAATCATATTACATATCATGAATTAAATTTCCATTTCAAATCATTTCACATCTTACCATGATATAAAGGTACAACTAAATTGCAAAATACAGGAATACTATTAGAATTCATCAGAGTCATAAATTGTATTATCCTTCCTCAATCAAGGGTAGATTTCACTAATCAAAACTTGGTGTATTACATTCTTTCCTTATAGATTTTTGCCCATGAGTGTTAAAATATAAATCTTACCTTTTTATCAACCATATACACGTAACCATCTCAAATCAATTATTGATTATTTTTAATATGTATCATCATTATACTCTTTTCTGATCCTTTTTAGCATCAAAATTGATCATATCACCCGTTACTAATATAACATCATTATACCATCCTTACACAATTTATTCATTATAAGTCTTCATCCATGGCTAACTCCAAATCACAATCATGCTCTCAAACTCTTGCTATACCATTACTTCCATCATTGTATATATTCACTTTCCTTAGCTCACAACATACTCCAAAGATGGTCTTTATATTCTTTCCTTACTCTTAGATTATACAAGGATATCACTGATTAACAATATGATAACTTGTCTATAAATAATTTGAACACTTTATCCACTAAATCCATATCTATATTCTTATCATTTATACCATCACAAATAAAAAAGTAGAAGTTTATAACTTCAATCTCTTTCTCTAGAAAAATATAAGAAATCCAAAACATTTCAAGCAACTCTTAAGCATATACAACTTCTTAGCAAGGTAATATAAAGCAAATAAAGACATAACTTATGAATCAATCACCACTGTGTCATCCAAGTCTTAGATCAAAAGAATACTTATGATCATCAGTTTGGGAATCTAAACTTATGGTTGTACTATAGCGAAAACTCTCCCTCTACCTCTACCTATAGAAATTGATCCTAAAACCTATGTCACATGCTGACCTGATCCCTTGCTAGCCTTTAGAACCCTACCCATAGTGCCTCGGCCCACACCTGACTGTGGACCAACACTTTTCTATCCATCTGAAATATAGTATGAAAAGTTTAAGGTCTAGCTTCAAAAGTTGGTTGTGGACAGTTCTTAAGTAAATGACCATGTTGTCTACATCTATAACATGCTTCTGTGTCATGGAAATAAGGTCCTCTATGGAACTTACCACATGTAGAACATAAAAGATTAGTCTTATGTGATACATATATGACTGTACCATAACTCGTCTGAGAAACTGATTTGGAGGGATTCTGGCTTTGTTGTGATCTCCCAGAAAGTCCTTTATGCATACTTTGGAGAGCTGACTATTGAGTCACTCCCATACTCTTCATCCCACTCTCCTACCTAGAGGAACCACTCATCTTATCTTTCTTCTTCTCTTTCCTCTCAAATCTACCATCCATCTCCTTATACTTCGAGGACTTAAGCTTAAGGTACTTCTCAAATGATACCTCATCTACCTGAGGCATAACTGAAGGATATGCAGGAGGAACTGGCACCTCTGGAGTTACCTATACTAGAGGTACCTATTATTGTCTTTGCTGTATGATAAACTTAACTATTATCTCATAATTCCTTTATAGTTGATCTATCTGTTGAGCCATGTTAGCCACATCCACCTCTGGCACATGAGGAATCTCATTACTTCCAAACCAATTTACTAAACCCCTTTTAGATGGTAAATCTTGCCCGGGACAGCCTCGTCCTAGCCAATCAACATGTCGTGGAGGCATTTCGATGTTGATGAGAAGAACAAAAAACTTAGATTCACAACACATATACTTAACGCAGATCCACACTAAAGGAATATGCAAAATAGACAAGACATAAAACCTATACTCCATAGTTATCTTAACACTTAGTCTAGGAAACATACACATACATCTATCTTTCTATCTTAAGGATTATAAACCTATAGCTCTAATACCACCTTTGTCACACCTCGACTACAGTGGTGTGACTCTTCTAGGGTAAGGGTAGCCTTAAGGCCACCATAAATCTATAGAACACTCATATCCTGGTTCTCATATATAACATATATCCATATCGTACATAGTTATCATCACGTACGCATTTCCATACATTATTATATGATTTTCTCTTGTTCCTTACCGATCAAAAGATACATCCCACATCAATAAGGAACAAGGGCAACCCATAATGAATCAATTCAAACATTAAAATAATATCATCCTCAACATCTAACTATGGAGCTCTAGAGTACACTCCTTATACATATAAATACCATAATACAAAATAATATACATCAAAAGATCTACATAGAGTCTTTTTAGAGGAATGAATCAAGAAGCTCTATCTTCTATGTTAGCTCCATCACGAGCTATACTACCATTGAAAATTCACAAAAGAGGAGTGAGCTTTCAACTTAGTAAGATATAACATGCAATGCAAGGGTCAAGCCATAGGAACATGGGTATGGAAGTTAGATCAGATTATGCTTACAAGAACATAAGTACTCACAATCGAATAGCACTATCAAATCATATAATAGAACTGTCATCATCATCAGAACACATCAGTAGACTTGCTACCTTATCATAACACATATCAGAATGCATCAGTAGCCTTGCTACCTTATCGTAACACATATCAGAATGCATCAGTAACCTTGCTACCTTATCGTATCACATATCAGAACGCATCTGCAGCCTTGCTACCTTATTGTATCACATATCAGAATGCATCAGTAGCCTTGCTACCTTATCGTAACACATATCATAGGTCATATAGCTTGGATTTCACAAAGAATCATATACATGTATATAAAGCAGGATTGAACAATCAGTTTCAAGGAAACAACATGCATATGCAATGTTTATACTTTCCTCAATGCAATTCCTTACAAAATATTTTCTCTTATAATATGAGAAGCATGAATTATTCCTTAGTCTCTTATGATTTCCATTCCTAAATCAAAATCCCAATATTCATAAATTAGGGTTTAATTATACAAGTCCATATGGTTGTAGTCCTTATGATTTAATCATTTAGAGAAGTCTTATTATGCTTTCTAACATCCATTTTAACATCTCTTATAAGAATATTAAAGATTGGTATGAATATCTACTATTCACCCAAAACCCTAAATCCTTGGACATTTCATGTAATTTATAGTAAATTCTATTTCAGGCTCTTATACATCTATAAATAACTTATAATAATCTATTCTAGCTATAGATTAGCTTAACTTGAACTTTGAAATGAGATTAGAGAAATTACCTTGAAACCCTAGAATGGAGATTCTTGAGATATTTGGATTCTTAAAGTTTTTGAATGTATCAATCCTTCTTTCTTGTATTATTATGATGAAATAAATGTTAAAGGATAGATATTAATGAGCTAGTAGGTGGTTAGGACCATTTATGAAGAAAAAGAAGAAGAAGAATTGAAAATGGAAGAGTTTGAAATGAAAAACGGAGCTATTATATATATAGGCTCGACATTTTCATGCCAGTGAAATGGGGCTGTTCACGTTTGGGTTTGAAGCACTTCTTCATTACCGTGAAGGGATGTTTAATGCCTGTGAAGACGAATCTGAAGAGTTGGCCAATTTACATAGAAGGTTTTCTCATGGTGGTGAATGATGTCTCACGCCCGTGAAGAACACTTCACGCCCATGAGGAAACTTCACGCCAGTGAAAGACTTGCTGATGAGAATCTCTCAAGTTTCTCCATTCTAACTTATCCAAACTCAATCAACTTATACATACACAGTCTAACATCTCAATCCCATACATAACTAGTTATACATACATTATAGGAGTAATGAATACTCAATATTGCATTCTATATTATCTATCATGCACACACACAAAAATCTCTAATAAATACCATCCAATTTACATATATTCCTATCATACTCGATCTTTACCAAGTAATTCATGTATTGGAGATTACATTTACCCAGGACCAATGTCCCTTTCTTCATTAAATTCCAATAACCCAACCTGCAAAAGAAATACACTTCTAATATTTTTACCCTTATATCCTTGACTTTAGAAGGAAATTTCAGTCTTAATATTTCATTAATTTTCAATTCAATATTTATATCATTAATTATCAACATATGTTAATATTCAATATTTACATATATCAAAATATTAGTTAACCATTTTACAAACCATAGAGCATCTGCAAAAAAACACCACTAATTTGAGACAATATATAGATATGTAAGGTTCTTAGTTGAAGAAGACGAAGATGGAACCGTATCTATCTACCGATCTCCTGAAAAATATTAAACCACTAAAATGAATGAGATATAATTTCAATGGGTAGTATATATGTCATATTACTTGTTAAATAAAGAAAAGTTCACAAAAGAAGTAAATAGTTCAACGATGTAGAATATAGAATAAATACCAATAAAGAATGATAATCAATGTAGCCATTGGAAATGCATAACAGTTTAGATATGCATATGGTATATAATTTAGTATCTCAGTTAGGGTTACCATGCAATATTTAAGGTAAGGAAATCAATATATAAAGGTGTCAATAAGTGGGTCACTTTAATGAAAGATTTATAATCTCTGTATAAAAGTAGAGGTTATAGTTGGTAGCATGTTTATCACTCATATAACTGATCAGACTGTGTGGTTGAGAATACTCCTCCCAGCTGGGGTCCACTGTAAAATCTCACTGTGCACAATGCCTGATGAAATTATTATCCTACTCCATCAGGTGAGTAGGCCTGTCATTTATAATATCACATTTAGTTTCAATTCAAGTTTCACATTTACAATGGATAGAAGGTCCATTATCAATAAATCAATCAAAACAACAATAAGATTATTAAGGTTATTCAAAGAGGGCATTCAACCTAATTTTAGCTTTTCAATTCCAATGGCTATAATTTTAGGTATTATCATTTCTAAGGTGCTTAAAGTACCAATGTAAAGTATTAATAATGTTCGTACCAAAATTGAAAACAATAATAAAGAAATTGGTATGTTTACATTAGGTCAAATGAAAGGTAAATCAACCAATTAGGCATTTCAATCAATTAGGTTGTCATTTGGCTTCCATTAACCAATGATATAGTTTAAGAATAATAATTGAACAAGGCAATATGCCAATATGGAAATTAGGATTCAATAATACAATCAACATTGGCAAGTTTTAATTGGTTTCCATTTCAAGTGAAATAACATATATACATACTCACCTTTATAACTCTAGCTCCCAAAACTTAACCTTCCACTCTAACCAAGCAAAAGGAATGATCCAATAGCTCTTCTTCTTTATCTTTGTCTTTTGAAACTATAAGAGCAATTAGATAGTTTTAATACTCAATTTACTTTAATTTCATATAATGTGAATCAAATTGTAACTATCCCTTTCAATTTTCTATAATTTGATTTCTGGCTGCCTAGATACTTTTGTTAATATCTCTATTTATACTCATCTAATCGATTCAATTCTTTTTTATAATTAAAATATATATATGAGGGATTAATATATTAAAAATTTAGATTTTTATGGATACTACACGAATTATGGTGAATTTTCTAATTCTACCCTATATCCTGAAATATGTCCTGCAAATCTTAGCCGAGCAACCTCTACTTTTTTATCCATATCTCAACATGTAAATGTCAAAATGATGTTTTGCTTTCACTAAAATTTAGCTAAGACATAAAATAACATCTTTTATGTCTTTATTTTTCTATAATTTTGAACTTAAGGTACTCAAAAATGTAAAAAATAGTAGGGTTTCTCTAATCAAATCCTAACCTGAGCTAGTGACACGCAGTATCCTATATCTCCTTACACAACATGATTTTGAAAAAATGTCCTAAAAACATATATTTTACAAATATATATCTACAACTTTTATGTTTTGAGAATTTTAATAATCTAATTCTAAGATCCCGAAAACTAGTCTCCAACATTCTATCAAGATACTAAAATTTCAAAATTTTAAAGATTTGATTTAAAAATCTATCTTCTTTTACTAATTTAATATCTAATATACTAATTAAGCTTACTAAATTGAATTATGGAGTTAGTTTAAAGATGTTGAAGTTCTTGAAATATTTCTTTAGATTCCAACAAAAATTCAATAATTTGATGAAAAGAGGAAGCTTAATGGATAAAAGGCTTGAAATTTGATATGGTGGAAAGGTAATTTAAGTAAGTAAAGTTTAAGTAAAATTTTTTAGAAGATGAGGGTAGAAATTATGGCCAAGGGAGAAGAGGATGAAGAAAATGATAGTTTTTTTTTTAATTATAATTATTTATAGACTAATATCACCAATTATAATTTTAGAAAAATAAAAATCAAGAAAAAGGAAAGAAAAATATATATGACCTAGTTTATGTTTATGTTAATTTAATAGAAATAAATCAAATTATTTTCTGTAGAGAACCACTTGGCTGGCCGCTTGCCAATTTAATCACTATATTTTATTTGTGTTTTTTAAATTATTGATCAAATTATCTTTTTGACTTACACTTCTCAAAATAACAAAAGTGCCATTTTTTTTTCTCTTATTATTTTTCTATTCACTACTTGAGCATTTAAATTTTACTAATTTCACTCAATTTTATTTTTAACTCACTCATTATTTATCTAATTTTAAGCGTGTGAAGAAAAATATGGTAAAAGACTGCTATAAAATCTTCTAAACATTGAACACAGGAGGATGTCCAATCTTAGTTTTTTCAAAAATTTTCTTTTTAAGTTTTTTAGCTGATTTAATTAATTAATACTTTTTTCAACTTCTTTTAATTCTCTAATTATTTTTCTCGCGATACTAAGTTCTCTAATTTAGGTATTCTATAACCTTTTCTAACTAATACACTTACTAAATTTTATAAAAATTTAACTACTGATACTCGTTTTATAAAACTATTCTTAATCGTTTTAAAATTTAATTAGGGTTATTATAATATTGGAGCCCAAATTCCTACCAATTAATATTTAAATAATGAAATAAAAAATTTCATTTTGGAATCATCCATATGGCCGGCCACTTGTCCCTTGTTAGGAAAGATTTTTATTGATTTTTCTTCCTCTCATTCATACACGGCATATTGAATGAACATTTGCCCAATTTCTAGAAACCTCTAATTTTCTTTTCTTTCTTCTTTCATTTCTATTAGCTTAAGTGGTTAAAAATAAAATAATTATATATATTCATGAACTTCAAAAATGAATCACCATTTTTATATCTTCCAAATATTTATTTCAACTCTACTTCAAAGAAACCAAACTTTCAACCTAGAGAAGAGCTAAGTAGAAATAAGAATCTGTAATTTGGAAGATGATTGAGTAGACAATTAAGGAAATTATGGAGGAGAATTGAATGAAAAATTCACGTATTCAAGGTAAAATTTTTAAACTTAATCTTTAATTTAATTTAATAAATTCTGTAATTGGAATGATTAATGAATTAGATGAATTGAGTTGTAGAAAATGGTGATGTATGGAAGTTAATATAGGAAGTTGAAGTTTTGTAATTTCAAATTAAGGATTTAAGGGGTTAAATTTAATTTCTTGATTTTTACTTCACTTTAATGCCTTATAAGTAAATAATAATGAGTGTGACTGATGATTTAAACTAATTAGAGGAATTTGGGATTAGGGTTTTAAATTTGGAGAAGCTTAAATTAGATTAGGGTTTTAGAGATTCTGAAATTTGTGTTAGAACATAAAGTTGTAACTTAAATTTCATAGTCTTAAGAAAAAAATTAAAATAATGTAAAATATAAAAGTTGTAGATAAATATCTTAAATATATGCCCTTAAAAGGGTTTTACAAAATTTGAAGTGTGTAAAGTTAAATTGACCCTAAGTAGTATTGACTCGGATGGATATCTCAACAGAAAATGCTATAATGTTTTATTGATTTGAGGACCATAGACTCTAAATTAGGAGAAGTGAAAAACATAAAAAAAAAAATGTTTATTTATATGTTATATAAGTTCTTGTGAAATATTTTTACAATTGAACATGTACGGTTTGAGTTGTAGCTAAAAAAGTGAGGTATGCCCTAATGAGAGTTACAAGGTTGTAGGGCTAATTTAGAAATCCATTATAAATTGTATAGTACTTTAAAGAACCTGAATTTTGGATATGTTAGAATATCGTTTGTCTAGTTTAATTAAAAAAATAATTGAAATAATTGGATAAGTGTATCTAGAGATATGAGAAAATAAACCAAGACTACCAGTGATAGTTTTTATTATAGAAAACCCTAGAATTTTTAGATTTTAGGGAATTTCTTCAATTGAAGTTTAAATAATATAATTTCATATTAATTGAGATCTAAATTAAAATTAATTGAATGTGTAGTATCGAATGAATAATGAAAGGTGAAGTGAAGACTATATGTGCTACTTCATTAGACTAAGGAGTTGGGAAAATGAAAATGTGAAATCTATAGGCTAAGGTGAATTATAAATATATTGTTATGCATAAAAATAACATCATTTGAAATTATGAAAATTTCCTTTAGAACCCTAAATTTGGATTGAAGTCTATGTTTCTATTCTTCGTTTAACCCAATGTGTTCATTGATTATTTGATGGTAATATCATGATTTTTTTTATGCCATTGATATTGTATTTGAACACATTTGTGTCAATGACCCTTATTGTACCAAATACCTAATGACATGATATGAAAAAAACTACCTAACCAATGGTGTAGTAGGTGAAAACCATTAGCATTGTGCATAATAATTTTTTTTTACTGTACCCTTGCTAGGAAGGGTTAATATCCTAGTCATAAAGTCTGATCAACCTTATGTATTTTACGAGTTATTTCACGAGGTCCTATATTTGTTATGCTCATGTTTATTTGAATTACTGAGCTATTGACATATATGTCCTAAATTGATATTATTTGTTTTATTGTCGATTTTCTTATTTATTCATTGATCCTTGATATCTTAAATTTCACATGAACATGTTATCTAGCCTTCTATATAATAATATGTTTATAACTCACTGAGTATTATTACTCATCTTTTTACTAGTTTAATATTTTCCATGTTAGGAGTAAATTAAGGGTAGTGGTTCCAAAGGTTTTACCCTCCTTCTTAATTTGGACAAATGGTATCAAGTATTTTAATTTTATCTTATATATAATATTATAATTCTTTAGAATACTTCATGGGATTTGAGGTATAGATATGTATCAGAAATAAGTATATAAATATTTGTAATTTTGTAGAATGATATATAATTGAGTAACCTAACATATGTATATGATATTTAATTTCATATGTATGAGCATAAGTATTATTAACAAAAGTGAATATTAATTTGATTGAATAATGTGATTGAGCATTGTGATTAGAATTTTGAAATGAGGTTACAATGATGGATTAAAAGTGTACTTTCTATATAGGTTGAGGATTTTGAGAAATTGTTAAATAGTTGAGTTTAATACTATTAACATTGGGTATTGCATTGAAATTACAGAGAAAACTATGCTAAAATTGATATTTGGTAATTAATAGTTTAATTGATTAACTGATGGATAAGAGTTCTATGGGTGTTAGTAGCTAGACTGTTCTAGCGCTTTAGGACTGTCATGTTTCAAATGTTGGGACCTGACAAAATTGGTATCAGAGCATAGGTTTAGATAATTGGTTTAGGTATACCTTAGAGCATAGGATTTCATATCTCGTCAATTATAGTTATTCATTATATGTTTGCTTATCAGCGTAATTTCATTATGTGTCTAAATATTGATATATTTTTCCTATACTCAAGTAGGTTAATTATAGTAAAACAAAATAGGTTAAAATCCATGAATCAGACCAGGCCCAAACCAGTTGAGCCAAGCTCTTCAAATACACCTCAAGTTAATCTAACCAATACCAACCCTTCCTTTTCCTTGAATCCTAATCAAGGTAAGAAAACCTTCACCCATTTACCCATGGAAAAGTGTGTGAAGCGTAATACTGTTGTATTAGGACAAGGCCATATAATGGAGAGAAGATACAAGCAGAATAATACATTCACTTCCATTACCTCTACCAAACAGAAGAGTCAATCTCTGAAAAGGAAATTCACGGATTTGTGTATGCCCTTGAGCTTCGTTTCCAAGATCTCATTGACATCGGAGATATCTTTCCCTCTGGCCCGATATCTGATGCCCCCATTTACCTTCGAACTGTCATCAATCCCTTTAGGTCTGAAAATTCAGTTTAGGAGGAAGGTAAATGGAAATTGACCCCAACTCATCAACCAACCAGAGCCCAAATTGGCATAGTTTATGGAGGAATTTAAGCCCAGTTAATCTGATGTATCTGAGATTGAATTCAAATCAGAGTCTAAGTCCAAGTTAGAGTCAGAGTCTGTTAAGTGTGTTTCTTATTTTTTCTCTGTAGAGTCTGTAAAGGATCTCCCTGGTCCTTTTAATTTTGATGTAGTCCTGAGGACGAAACTTTTGTTTGCAATGAAAGAGTTCAATTTTCCTCTTATATCCTTGAGTCTTTTTTCCCTCTCCCTGAATCCAATTTAAAAGAGGCATTAAAAAAAAAAGAGAGAATCAGTTAACTTTGGCACGGATGATAAATTGAAATTCACATTCATTGCATCATCATGATAAGGCTTCTTTAGTCAAGATTGTTCACGAATTTTCATATTGTTTTGCCTGGCAACCTGAAGACATGACGGGTACCTATCCAAGCATAGCAGTCCATAAGATTCTAACCTATGAGAATGTGAAGCCTGTAAAACAGAAGTTACAAAGGATGAAGGCAGAATGGTCTCTCAAGATCAAAGAGGAAGTTGCCAAGTTATTGAAGAACGGTTTCATTGAACCTGTCACTTACCCTTCATGGATAGCCAACATAGTACATATGCCCAAGAAGGATGGGAAAGTAAGAATGTGTGTGGGTTACAGGGATCTAAACAAAGCCTGTCCAAAAGATGATTTTTCATTACCTCACATAGACTTATTGGTTGATCGCATGGCTGAATCTGAGGTAGTCTCCTTGACTAATTTATATGCGAGGTATAATCAAATATAAGTCTATCTACCTGACAAGGAAAAGACAGCCTTTGTGACAAAATGGGACATCTACTGCTACAAGGTCATGTCTTTTGGTTTAAAGAATGCCGGGGCAACATACCGAAAAATGGCTCCAAAAAAAAATATAAATGGAGATACGTAGGCATCCCACCTTGGGTATGGTCCAAAGCATAATAAAATTATCATTTTTTTTGTGCCCAGATTAATTGATTTGTGCTTGCTAAGTTGAAAACCTGGAAGGGCAGCTCGGGCAAAAATTAGAGTTAAAAAAATCAAAATATATATATATAAAATCATTTCCTGAGTCAATCATTATAGCAAAAGTTGCTAACAAATTCTCGTCAGAGTCATCAAAGTCATTTTCGTATCTTGGCATCAAATGATTGTCGTGTTAATCTGTCACGTCTCTTAGCTAATTGGCTAAGTTGTCTTTGTCCCACATCAGGGGTATGTCCTTTTGTGTCAATCATCACATCTCTTAGTCAAAGCAGTTAAGTGACTAAACTACCCTAATTCCTCTTCAGGGGCATATTGTCTAAAGTCAACATCTAGTCACTGTGGCTAAGTAGGTTAAATCCATCATCCAAGGATAAGTAACCCAAAGTCATCATTCCTTAAGTCGATTGTCCAAATCACCAAATCATAGATTCTTTTTCTTTCATGATGAATGACTTTTCTTTCAAGTCATTTAACTCATATGTCAGTTCCAAAGAATTGAACTGACAAAGTGTCAATCAAGTCATTGAACCGTGTGTCAGTCCTACTGGTCCAAACCGACAAAGTATTAGCCCCAAGAATCTTTTCGATCTCAAACAGTAGGAATAGCTTCACTTGTTTTTCCCATAAGACAAACTCATAAAACCTCCCATTTCCCAAAAACAAGTCCAAGCTCAAGGGGCAAAGTAGAAATGATTCAATGGTTTGAGCAAAAAGTGTTCAGATTCATCTAATCCTCATCAGTGAAACCAAAGTAGAAATTCTCAATTGATCCTTCGATCGTCTGAATATCCAAGCCCTCATTATCAAAGTTAAAGCCTATCGCCCTTTTGAAGTTGGGTCAGGTATGGAATCAAAAGTGGATCACGAATCAAGGTCCATGAGCATAAGCAGCCAAGTTATCTTTTTGAAGGTCTAAATCCATCTGAAAAAGCCTCCAGCCTGAGACAGAGCCAACCACAAATTCACCTTCTATAAATCTCATTGAAAAAAGTCATCTTTGGCAAGGACCAAGCAAACAAACTCGTAAAGCCAATCCTTCGGTCCAAATTAAAACCAATCCATATAGCCTTCCATTAGGTGTCTAAAATCGAATCGACAGGACCAACTCACATAGTTGGCCTTTAGGAGTCCAAAACCATTCTGACAAGGCATACCTAACCTCAGCCTTCCAAGTTAATCTTTGAACCAATATTGAGCATGGAATCATCCTCAATCCAACACACTCGGTCAAAAATGAATGTGGCTTCAAAACCTCACCAGTCCTACTGGTCACTACCCGACAAATTGCCAACTCCCTCTTAAACATTAATGACCACCAAAGTGATCTAAGTCATCATTCCTCAAAAGCGGGCTATCTCTTCAAATCACAGTCCCCAAAAATGGGTCATCTCCACAAGAACCCAAGTGCAACCCTTAGTCCAAACCCTATTCAAATCCATGATCCAAAATCAAGTCCTAAGCTTACCTTTTGATCCGAGATCAAACCCTATTCAAATTCAAGATACCAGATCAGCCAAAATCTCACCGTTTGATCAAACCTAATGCAACTTTTGATCCAAGATTAACGTCGATAATCTAACCCTCAAAGACCAATAAAATGACCAAGTCACCCTTTTTCACAAGTCACCTTCCTTCAAAAAGTGGGGCATCCTACTAAAATTTCAATCATCAATCTGATATTTCTCAAAAATTGTCAATGCATATCAGCCTTTCACTGGTTCAAGGTATTAAATTTGTCAAAACATGCATTAAAAATAGGATGCACATGCAAAATTTAGAGTCTCAATTAGTGTCAATCAAAGCTTATTGAACCCTCCAAGGGTAATTGCATTTTCCAAATTGGAGCAAAAATCGATTGCCTAAAGAGCTTAGGTTTTCACTTCTAGCATAGTATAGAGTTAGGCCATTGCATCTCATTAAATTCTTTCTGATTTAGGGCATCCTAAATTGCATTTTTTCCTCAGACTTTAAAAAATCTCTTAAGCCATGCATCATTTCCTTCAGCTCAAAGGTTCATAAGTCATATATCATTAAAATCTCACTCATTCAAATTTAAAATTTAGAAAACAAAAATCATTTTTAAGCCCAAGCAGCCCTTGGCAAACCAAAAATCATTTTAATCCCAAGTAGCCCTTGGCAAACTAAAAATTATTTTAAGCCCAAGTAGCCCTTAGCAAACCAAAAATCATTTTAAGCCCAAGCAACCCTTGGCAAATCAAAAATCATTTTAAGTCCAAGTAGCCCTTGGCAAACCATAAATTATTTTAAGCCCAAGTAGCCCTTGGCAAACCAAAAATCATTTTTAAGCCCAAGCAGCCCTTGGCAAACCAAAAATTATTTTAAGCCCAAGTAGCCCTTGGCAAACAAAAATCATTTTGAGGCCAAGTAGCCCTTGGCAAACCAAAAAATCATTTTAAGCCCAAACAAGCCTTGGTAAACCAAAAATCATTTTAAGCCCAAGTAGCCCTTGGCAAACCAACAATCATTCTAAGCCCAAGTAGTCCTTGGTAAACCAAAAATTATTTTAAACCCAAGTAGCCCTTGGCAAACCAAAAATCATTTTAAGACCAAGTAGCCCTTGGCAAACCAAAAATCATTTTAAGCCCAAGGAGCCCTTGGCAAACAAAAATCATTTTAAGCCCAATCAATCTTGGCAATCAAAAATCATTTTAAGCTCAAGGAGCCATTGGCAAATAAAAATCATTTTAAGCTCAAGCAGCCTTAGCAACCAAAAATCATTTTAAGCCCAAGGAACCCTTGGCAAACCAAAAATCATTCTAAGCCTAAATAGCCCTTGGCAAACCAAAAATCATTTTAAACCCAAGCAAGCCTTGAAAAAACAAAAATCATTTTAAACCCAAGCAAGTCTTGGCAAGCAAAAATCATTTTAAGCCCAAGTAGCCCTTGGCAAACCAAAAATCATTCTAAGCACAAGCAGCCCTTGGCAAACCAAAAATCATTTTAAGCCCAGGTAGCCCTTGGCAAACAAAAAATCATTTTAAGCTCAAGCAGCCCTTGGCAAGCCAAAAATTATTTTAAGCCTAAGCAAGCCTTGGCATGCCAAAAATCATTTTAAACCCAAGGAGCCCTTGGCAAACTGAGAATCATTTTAAGCCCAAGTAGCCCTTGGCAAGATGAAAATCATTTTAAGCCCAAATAGCCATTGGCAAACCAAAAATCATTTTAAGCCCAAACAGCCCTTGGCAAGCCAAAATTATTTTAAGCCTAAGCAAGCCTTGGCAAAACAAAAATCTTTTTAAGTCCAAGCAGCTCTTGGCAAACCAAAAATCATTTTGAGCTCAAACAGCCCTTGGTGAAATCAAAATCCATTTTTCACCCGATTTCATTCTGAAAAATGTTTGAAATCAAAATCTATTTTCCACCTGATTTCGTTCTGAAAAATGTCTGAAATCAAAATCCATTTTTCACTCGATTTCATTCTGAAAAATGTTTGAAATCAAAATCTATTTTCCATCCGATTTCATTCTGAAAAATTTCTGAAATCAAAATCCATTTTTCACCCGATTTCATTCTAAAAGATGTCTGAAATCAAAATCTATTTTTTACCCCATTTCATTTTAAAAGATGTTTGAAATCAAAATTCATTTTTCACCCGATTTCATTCTGAAAAATGTCTGAAATCAAAACCTATTTTCTACCCGATTTCATGCTGAAAGATGTTTGAAAATCAAAATTCATTTTCCATCCAATTTCATTCTTAAAGATGTTTGAAATCAAAATCCAATTTCATCCAATTTCATTCTGAAAGATGTCTGAAATCAAAATTCATTTTCATCCAATTTCATTATGAAAGATGTCCGAAATCAAAAATCTATTTTCTATCTAATTTCATTTTAAAAAATGTTTGAAATAAAAATCCATCCTTCACCCGATTTCATTCTGAAAAATATCTGAAATCAAAATCTATTTTTTCATCCAATTTCATTATGAAAAATGTTTGAAATCAAAATCCAATTCCATCTAATTTCATTCTGAAAAATGTCTGAAAATTGAAATCCTTCTTTCCATCTAATTTCATTCTGAAAATGTTTGAAATCAAAATCAATTTTCCATCTAATTTCATTCTGAAAATGTTTGAAATCAAAATCAATTTTCCATTTGATTCCACCCTGCAAGATGTGATCAGAATGCATTCTTTTGTTCCAAGTAGATAGGAATAACCCAGTTCACCTACATCACATTTGTCATCCAAAATAGACTCTTGAGCATTCATCTTATGTGCTTAACATAACACCAATATCATATTTAGCACAACATTCTTATCACCCTAGTATAGAGTTAGGATCCCTCATTCTAAGACTTATAGTAAAGTTAGGCCTCTCCTTTTCTAAAGTCAACCATCTTAGGGCATCCTTGGGTTTATCTTCTCCAACATTTAGCAACTATCCTAAGGCATCGTTAGGACCTCTTTGTTCAAAACCTATTGTAAATTAGGTTCCTCTTGTAAAATCATCCATCTTGAACCTTTTCTAAGGGTATCCTTAGAATCTTTTCAGATCATCCTAAGGGTAGCTTTAGGATCTTATCAGACTTTTCTGAAGGTAGCCTTAGAATCTTTTCAGATCATCCTAAGGGTAGTTTTAGGATCTCATCAAACCTTTTCTAAGGGTATCCTTAGAATCTTTTCAGACTATCCTAAGGGTAGCTTTAGGATATTTTTTGACCGTTTAAGGGGCAACCTTAAGAGCACCTATTCATACCCTTCCTAGGATAGCCTTAGGATTTCTTTACCTTATCATGGTAGCCTGTGTCCACTATCATCATGATTACTTTTCTAGAAAAGTAACCATGCTGAGGGGCAGCTATGAACACTTATTTTTTGCACCCCTCGGACTCGTGCCAAGCCGACCGGCACTTACCGGAACCAAACCTGGGCTCGGACCGACTAAGAAGCACGTTGGAGCGAAGTTAGACCTGTCACACCCAAACTCTAGTGGTGCAACTGTCCTAGGGCAAGGGTAGGCTTAAGACTACCATAAATCCGTAGAACTCACAAATCCTAGATCTCATCCATAATTATATCAATTACAATATCATATAATATCATACAATGATCATTTCTATAAATTCAATTAAACGTCGATCATATCTTTGTCATTATCATTTCATAACTTTCTCTTGTTCCTTATTGATCAAAAGATGCATCTCACATCACTAGGGAACAAGAGTACCCAAAAGGTAATAATTCATACATCATAAATATCAACATCCTCAAATGAATAACTACGGAGCTCTAGAGTATACTCCCAATACATATCGTGTCATAATACCATTTAATGAATGTACAAAATATCTCAAAAAAATTATTACAATGAAGCTTCTTGGAGGAATGGTTCAAGAAGCTGGGTCTTCTTTATTAACTCCTTCACGAGCTATGCTATCACCTGAAATCCACAGAAGAGGAGTGAACCTTCAACTCAATAAGATATGAACATCATAAATCAAGAATCTGAATATCAAATCATGGTCATGAACATATATTTATATATATATAGATATGGAAGGTTCATAAGCTTTACTTGCAGGAACATAAGTGCTTACAATAATTGGCAATATCAAATCATATTACAAAGCGAATCATGGTTCTTATTTAGAATATAAAATGCCCACAAAGAATGGCATTATCAAATCTCATCTGATAGAACTGATCTCATGTCATAACATACGTATCAGTAGCCTTGCTACTTTATTGTGAATGCATGTGTGGCCAGGCATACGCCGAGAGCTCATGGTCCCCTCTAGGTGGAACACTGATAAAAATCCTATCAGCTGGTCTCCCAAAGTGCACTATGGACCAATGAATTTACTCTTATTGGGAAGAGCGTTCTATCCATAGGGTCATGTGGCATCAATCTCATAAGAAACATATTGGTCGCAAGACCATCAACATATATCATCATTCATTCGAATTTAACAAGCAAGAAGCATATGAACTTGATCCAAGAAAATTGATCAAGTCATTTACATTATAAATATATATACATAAATAGATGAACAAATTAAGAATGCTTGGTCATATTATTTCAAAGAGATAAGAAACAAGTGAAATGTTCATACTTACCTCTTACACAATTTCTCTTAAATTTCTCTTTAGCAATTGCTCAACTTCAACT
>CANXYC010245684.1:0-15025 GCA_948193065.1 Aleurites moluccanus | reverse complement strand
TCTGCTAGCTCCCTCACGAGCTAAACTATCACCTGAAATCCACAGAAGAGGAGTGAGCCTTCAACTCAGTAAGATATGAACATGTAGTAGAAAGGAGTGCATATACATACTTATATCAATGCAAAATTTAGGAGAAACATTACTTTCAAGATCATAATCAGAATCAGGATATAGTTAAGTTTACAAGAAAACAGAAGTGCTCACAATCAAATAGCACTATCAAATATCATGGCAAAACTACAGAATGATCGATAGCCATGCTACCTCTCATAACAGAGCGCATCAGTAGTCCTTGCTACCTTATCGCAAATGCATGCTTGGCCAGGCATACGCCTAGAGCTCCTGGTCCCCTCTAGGTGGAACACTGGTACAAAACTCTACCAGCTGAGTTCCCAAAGTGCACAATGGACCAATGAATTTACTCTCATTAAGAATAGCGTTTTATCCATGGGTCATGGGGTTTCATACTCATAGGAAACATATTGGTCGCAAGACCATCATCATATCACATCATTCAAATCAGGTTTAATTAAACAATAAGCATACGATCTTGATCCAAGAAAAATTGATCGAGTCATTTATATTATATATCTATACAAATAAATACATATGGATAAACAAATCAAAGAATATTAGGTACATTATTTCAAGAAGCAAGAAACAAATAAATGTTCATACTTACCTCTTGCATAAATTTCCTTAAATTCCTTTAGCAAACTGCTCACTTAAATTTCTCAATCAAATTCGAATTCTCCTCCTAAGGAATCCCCAAATATACAAAAATTAGGGTTTCTCCAATCAACAATATTCCACATGATTTCCATTAATTAATTATCTTAGAATCTCTATTCTTAATTTCTAACAACAAATTTCCATTTATTTTCCTAAAGAAAACTGCATTAAATTCACATTAAATTTTCGGAGTTACTATTCACAGCAGTCTCAACCTCCAAATTTCTCCCACATTAATTACCATTAATTGCTTCAATTCACTAGCAATAAATTCTATATACCCAGAATTAATTATCCTAACCCATAGACTTAAATATATCCAAAGAAAATAACTTAGGAAGAAAATTTACCTTATTTCCTTCAAACTGAGATTCTGCAAATACTGCTCAGATTTTTGATGATTCTGCCTTAATATAGACTAATCCAGAAGTCTATTGCATTAATCTAAGTATTAATACCTTAGAATATAAAATGGAACAAATCTGAGACGAAAACTGAATTTAGCAAAAGAAGAAGAAGAGAAAAAAAATCGTGAAAAATCGCTACTGGGGTTGCTGAGTTAAATAGATCTCTGCCCAAAAACACGCTAGCCAGCTCACCTAGCCAAACTCTCCTCGGCAAAGCTATCTCGCCTAACTAGCTCGCCAATCCCATTTCGCATTCCCAGCTCGCACTTGCCAGCTCGCCAATTTTGATCCGTTAATGCTGCCTCGCACATTCCAGCTCGCATATGCTGCCTCGCCAGACTCTCCTTGCAACTCGTCCTCGCATATGCCTCTTCGGCAATGCTTCTTCACCTCTTCACCTCTTCGCGAACTGCCACTTCGCACATTCTCTCTTTGCACAAATCCTCGTCGCTAAAGCTCCTCGCCAAAGCTCTTCGCCAAAGCTTCTTTGCCAAAGCTCTTTGCCAAAGCTTCTTCGCCAAAGCTCTTCGCCAAAGCTTCTTCACCAAAGCTCTTTGCCAAAGCTTCTTCGCCATAATGCCACCTCGCATTGCCAGTCCGCAAAATGCCTTAGCGCATTATGCTGGCTCTCCATAACCAATGCTTCTAAGATAAATTCTTGCCTGAACATCCCATACTAAGCCAGCTCGCAAATGAGCTACAATTATCTAAACTTACCAATTCTTCTTGTCACTTACAATCAATAGGCAGGAACACAACATATCAAAATTTCAAATCAAAATAATCAACACACAGACCATAGTGACTCTCTAAAAGTCACCCAGACTCCTGCCTCAAAATCTAACCGAACAGCCCTGATACAAATCACTCTCCACTGAGATATACTTATCCAAAAATTCTGAAATTTTACATTCATCATCTCAACATACAAAGGAATATTTTTCATGTTCATCACTCTAGCTAATTCTGCCTCAGTCATTCCCAGTAATTCCAAACATACACTGCATCGCTGTAGAAACTCTCAACCAGACCAGCCATGCTCAAATAAATACAACTTATCACATATATAGAATTTTGCCAAACCATTTTACAAGATTATAGCTAAGACATAAATTAACAACTTTAATGTTTTACACTTTACCAAATTATGTCTTTAAGTATATGAAATTATCATTATTGAATTATGCTGCATCCAAAATAAAAGTTTTCTGAAATTCTCAACATACAAAAATCAATAAATACACTTCAAAATGGCAGATATTACATTCTCCCTCAAAATGAGCATGCAAATTATGTAAGTTTATTTTGCTCAGCAAGTAATTATATTGAGAAGGATGTAAAGACTTAGTGAACCAATATGCAACTTGCTCACTTTTCTTTAAATATAGAGGCTTGATAATTCTAGAATGAATATTCTCTCTAATAAAGTGGCAATCGACCTCTATATATTTTGTTCTTTCATAAAGAACAAGATTCTTGGATATGTGAAATACAAATATATTATCACAATAAAGTTCAACTGGCTCCTTATGATGTACTTCCAAATCTTCCAACAAATAAAGAAGCCACATTATTTCACAAGTTGTAGCTGTCATTGTCCTATATTCAGCCTTAGCTGAACTCCTTGCAACTATATTTTGTTTCTTTGATTTCCAACTAATCAAAGTACTGCCAAGCAAAATACAAAAGCATTCTAGTGATTTTCTAGTTTCATTAAAACCAACCCAATCATTATATGTGAGAGCCTTTAATTGTAGCTTTGAAATGGATGACATGCGTATGCCTTGTCCAGGAGCCACTTTAAGATATCTCAAAACTTTATGTGCTTCTTAAAGATGAATATTTATAGGTTTGTCCATGAATTGAGTGAGTACATGGATAAAATAGCTTATATCAGGTCTAATGAGAGTAAGGTACATTATTTTTCCAACCAATTGTTTGTAATGTGTGGGATCTCTCAAAAGACCATATTTTGCATATGTCAACCTGTGATTCACTTCCACAAGAATCCTACTTGGCTTTGCTCCCAATTGACCAAACTCCTTCAATAAAGTAAATTTTCTTTGACAAATGGAAATGCCACGTTTTGATCTTACTATCTCCAAACCTAAAAAATATTTTACTTTACCAAGATCTTTTAATTTAAACTGAGAATTCAAAATTTACTTTAAATTTAATATAAATGAATGATTATCACTTGCAATGACAATATCATCAACATACACCAATAATGCAATGAAGCCAGATTCTATGGACTTAGTGAATAAAGAGTAATCATCTTTGGATTGTTTAAACCCATGTTTCAACAAGCATTCAGTAAACTTAGCATTTCATTGTCTAGATGCTTGTTTTAGTCCATATAAGGACTTCTGTAACTTAGAAACTAATCTTTGACCTTTGTCAACAAGCTTAGAAACACCAAAAATACCAGTTTTACCAACATCAATAGAGTCATTGGCAGACATTTTCCAACCTGAATGATTATTAGAATATGAAGTAGGAATAACACAGAATGAGAAATAACAAAAGTAATATCATAATGTATACCAATAGTAGATTGCCTACTAGTAGCGAAATGTATATCAGTAGTGATAGAACATATTGTATATCAGCAGTGACAAGTATATTAGTAGTGGTAGGTACATCAATAACGACAGAAGTATAAGAAGCAGTGACAAAGATACCAAACTTAGTACCATTCTCCCCCAAAAACTGGTATCTAGGTGGCAACTCCATATAGGCTTATTCCATTAGATCACCATCCAAAAAAGAATTGCAGACATCTAATTGAGATAGATACCAACCTTTAATAGCAGCTAAAGCAAAAAAAAAAAAAAAAAAAAAAATCTAACTATAGTTTGTTTAGCTACTAGACTAAAGGTCTCTTGGTATTCAAACTCTTCTTTTTTATTATAACCTTTAGCTACTAGACGGGTTTTTGTGTCTTTCAATAGAACTATCTGCTTTAAACTTAGTTTTAAACACCCATTTACAGCTTATAGGTTATTTTCCATGAGGAAAAGGATCTACTGTCCAAGTCTTGTTCTGCTCTAAAGCCATTAATTTATTATTCATACCCAATTTCCAATGATCAAATTTTGATACTTTTGAATAAGATTGTAGGGTTAGATAAAGATGAAATAAAAAGAATAAAGGATTTGTGGTCAGGAGAGATGTTGCCATAAGAAATATGATATTAAATGGGATGTGAAGTGATAGATAAGGCAGCAAATTGCCCACTATCCTTTTGTTTTTGATTTTTAAGGTTAACATGACAATCTTGCAAGTAACTAGGTATTTTAGATGTCTTATTACTTCTCCTAGTGGGTTTAGATATGACATTTTGTTTTATACTGACATAAGTTATTTTAGATTTTTTAGGCACAATTTCTATATCAGATGCAATATCAACTGTATGATCAACAATAGAAGGTATATGACTAGAGTTTAAGTCTTGGACATATAAAGATTTAGAATTTAAACTATAGAGATTATTATCATGGTGATGATTATTTGAAGAAAAATCATATGACAAAGATGAAAAATCAAATAGAACTAGATTGGAATCATTGGATTTGTCTCTGAAGCAAGAAATGAAAGTTTTGAAAAATAATTATGATAAGGAAAAATAGTCTCATGAAACTGAACATCATTTGATATGAAGACGCTCTTTGTTTCTAAGTCAAACAATTTATATCCTTTAACATTAATAGGATAACCAATGAAGATGCATTTTCTAACTCTATTATCAAACTTCCTTTTATGTGCAATGAGAGATACAATAAAGCAAAGCCTCCCAAATGACCTTAAGTGAGAATAGGTAGGAACTTTGTGAAACAACAACTCATAAGAGGTTGAGTTTTTAATGAGTGAAGAAGGGATTCTATTGATAAGATAAATTATAATTAAAACTGCATCTCCTCAAAACTTAATAGGTAGACAAGCATGAAATAAGAGGGATCTAGTTACATTCAATTTATGTTGATGCTTATGTTCCACTACTCTATTTTATTATAGAGTATAGGGACATGAGGTTCGACATCTAATTCCTTTTGAGCTGTAAAAAGTGTTAAGTGCAAACTCCAATCCATTACAAGTTCTCATAATTTGATGGAAGAATTAAATTGGTTAAACACAAATTGATAAAATTGGTGTAAAAGATGGGAAACATCACTCTTGTGCTTCATTAAAAACACCCAAGTACATTTAGTATAGTCATTAACTAGAGTTAGAAAATAGTAGTTATCGTACAAATCAGTTTAAGAATAAGCTCCCCAAACATCCACATTAATCAACTGAAAAGGTTTATATGATCTGTCATTATGAATAGGTTAACCTTTTCTATTTTGTTATTGGACAAGTGAGATAAAATTTATCTGATCCATTATCAACATTAGGAATCAAGGACTTGAGTTTATTTATGGGTAAATCTCCTAATCTATGGTCCCAAATTTGATATGACTCTACACAAATAGAATTACAAGAAATGATAGAATTACTAGAAGTAACAGAATACTTAACAAGATAGAGGTTGGTTTGAATTAGTTGAAAACCTTGTTGTAAGTAGAAAAGGCCTTCTTTCATTTTAGCCAGTCCAATCATCATCCACGATGATAGGACCTGGATAAAACAAAAGTTATCAAGAAGAAAGAGAAGCTTATCTGAGTTTAACATGCTCCCTGAAATAAGATTAAATGTAAATGGTGGTACTAAAAGCACATTATGAAGAACAATATACTCACTGATTTTGACAGTTTCTATATGAGAAACTAGGGCCTTCATGACATTTGGAAGCTGAACAAAAACATTTGTTACAACAATATAGGAATAAAAAATTTAAGTGAAGATTTACTGTTATTTGTGGCTCTTATGTCCACAATCCAAGGCGAATAGGTTTTAACAAAAGTTAACAACCTATGAAGTGTGGTTGCATTTACAACAGAGAAAGTATAATATGTCATACCTGCAAAATTGGTAAAGTGAGGTGTATTTAATAGGTTCAGATTAAAATAAGATTTTGGTTGATCATTGAGAATTGTTATAAGTTTTTGAATTTGGTCTTTAGACAAACTCATACTCAATGAATTTGATTCCACATCAATTGCGTGTGATGCAGAAGTTGCAAGTGCAGCTTGTCAGTTCCTTGATTTGAACTTCTAGATCTTGTGAACTTGCAATCAGGAGGAAAACTTATAATTCTGTAATAATTTTGCTTTCCACAATGAGAGCATTTTATATCAGATTTCTCTTTAATTGCTATAGCAGAAACTTCTGTGAGAATTGGAGATTCCATGATTAAGCTCCTTTGAGTTTATTCTCTCAAAATCATGTTATACATTTGGTCTACGTTTGGAATGGTTTCATGGCTATTATCAGAGATCTAAGTTCTTGAAAGATTTCATCAAGGCTATTGAGAAACTTAAACACATAGTCCTTTTAAAAAGCCTCCATATACTCATAAAAACAATTGCCATTACACTTTCCACAAGAGCAATGAGGCAGAGGATGAAAGCTTCTCAACTCCTAAACTCCATTCAGTTTATTAAAGTAATTATTAACAAATTTTGTGTCTTGTGATATGGTACAATGCAAGTGTTACAGATGACAAATCCTGGAGTCATTTGGTCGAGAAAATCTTTGATTTAGCTTCTTCCAGATTTGACTTGCTTCCTCTATATAGAACATTATGGATGCTATAGAAGGTGAAATGGATCTAAGAAGCCATGCAACAATCAATTTATTGCATCGAGACAAAGGCAAAAATAATGAATAACAGTTGGTTTGGGAATAGATTCATCCAGAAATCCTTGTTTATTTCTCATGGAAATGGCTAGCAGAAACGATCGTTTATAACTGACTGAACTACAAGCTTATGGAACGACATCGTTTTGACAGCAATTAACTAATTATTCATTGATTTCTTGTACTATGCTAAACCAACGTCATACCACTGTATCAACTTCACCAAATTTACAATTACCACCACACAAGCCATCGTCGCAGTAGATCCTCGCCTCACGACATTGTTGCCAAAGGTTGCCATTGAGAGTCTAGCGGCGAGAAGCTCTGTTTCACCGAGAAGGCCACCATCTTTGATCAAGCCACCACAACTGCTGCCTCTCTTGAGGGGGCTGCCTTCCTTAAGTGGGCTACCGTCGCCAATCGCATCCAATCTATCGGAAGCCATAATTGGCGCGAACTAGCTGGCATTCAGTGATTCTCATCACTGTGTTAGATTGCTATAAATGATGCTCAATAATTTGATCGCGGCTATCGCTAGCAATGAGTCTTGGTCGGAACATTGTGGGACAAGTTGGTGCCTTTGGGCTCCTCCATTCAAGCTGCTACTCAGATTCTCCAGTCATCTTCTTTAATAATAATGAGTTACAGTTTCAGTTTTCATTTTCATTTTTTTTTTTAATTTCTTGCCTTTTTTTTTTTTTTTACTTTTCTTCGATTTTTGCTTTTCCCAGTTTTTCTTTTATTTTTTTTTTATTTTTCTATTTCTTTTTATATTAAATTTCCTTATTTAATTTATTGTTGTGCGATCTCAGCTAAATGATAGTGAAGCATGCGTCGATCGGTGTTGGTAATGATGGCACCTGACTGGCTTGCAATGAATCGCGAAGAAGATGTGCTATTGGAGCAGAGATAATGCATGTAAAGTGTTTGACAGATGAAGCATCAAAATTAGGGGATTTTATTAGTTTCTTTACTACAAGCACAAGATTTATTTGCCGCCATGGAAGCATTTACTGCAATTTCAACTTGCCAATCTAATCATTTGGCTAAAGCCGAAACTTTTAATTGTCAGTCTTTCTTTCATTCATAAAAATAACATTGACGGGATTAACCAGAGTTAGCTTTGTGATTTGATACGATTTTCAGAGATGGTTTTTGGCCTATATTAGTTGTTTTCTGTCGATCATGTTGTTTTTATTTGTTGATATTGCTTTATTTCCTATTTCCATCGACCAATTTTTTCTTGTGCTTTTGTTACTGTTAACTCCATGAGTCTTTTTCTCTCATATTAAATGAAACTTAGAGTTAGTTGCTCTATCATATTTTATCTTATCATTTATAAAAGGGAAAAGTTCAAATATATCCTTAATATTTACTCGTCACTTCGCCCAAAAATAATCCTAACGTTTTTTTTTTTTAAAACACAAATTGACATAACAAAAATAAGTCATCTTGCCCCTCCCTTTATTAGCTCTATATTAACTTTATTTTTTTCTCTTTTCTTACTCAAAATTGACACTAATATTTTTTAAAAAATATAAAAATAATCCTAACATTATAAAAATTATTCATCCCACCCATTCCTATATTAACTCTCCCTCTCCACATATATAAGGCTTAACCCATGATCCAACATCAACAGGCCAGTTGACATTTACTCATAAATGAACTGATTTATATATTTTCTTCGACTTTGATTCGGACTAGTATCATCATCAATCCAATATTATGGAATTTAACATAAATCATATGATTTAACTTGTTTAGACATGAAATTTTGATACCATAATATTTACGAGCCCACAGTCGAGTATTTTTCCCAACAGGACTTAGTATTTTTTTTTTTTCTCTCTTTTTTTTCCTTGTTTATTTACTATAACTCTCCCATTTTGCATATTCTTCTGATTTCTCTCTGCAAATTATTGGAATGCAAATCTTTCCAATTAGAATTAATGCATTAATTATAACTTGCATGCTTCATTATATTATTAGGACATTGAATTTGTTTCGAATATCTATTGATTGATCAAATATTTAATATTTATATCCAGTAAAACCAATTTTATGAATTTATATATTTATACAAAATGTACAATACAGGTATATTTATTTCCAAATTCTAAGATTAATCCCAAGTTTTCTTTAACATTGGATGCCTTCTATGATTACATTGATACGTTAATTTCCTTGATTTGTATATTTGTCTATACAAAGAAAATCTTCAATTTTATTCTAAAATTAATAGCGGAAAAGTTTTGTGGCTTAAGAACAAGAACAAAGACAACAATAGTCTAAGATAATTCCTCTACAACTTCTAATTTTATAAGCACAACCTAAAAATTCTTTTGCTCATTCCACTTATATATATGGTCTCCTTGTCCAATTATGAAAAGAATCACATGTATTGTTAAGATAATTGTTGTGTATATATTATTAGAAGATACAACAATATATATATATATAGAGTTACATAGGTTGAATATAATACAAGAAACTTGAGAAGTTTCCTATACAAGTATGGATTCTAAGTTTCCTATAAAAATATGTATTATATTATAAGGAAAGGATTAAAATATTATCCTAATACCCCTAGCAAGCCCCATTTCATCGTAAAGCTTTAATTGCAAACAAAGAAAGATAAAGCAAGAAAGAGTTTGGTAAAAATATCAGCAACCTGATCTTTAGTAGAAAGAAACCGAATGTGAAGATTACCATTGGCCACCTGTTCGAACAAAATGATAGTCAAGCTCGATGTGTTTTGTGTGAGCATGAAACACTGGGTTATTCGAAAGATAAGTCGCATCAATATTATCACACCAAAGTGTAGAAGAAATAGACAAGTAGCTCCTTAAGCAATGATTTGATCCAAAATAGCTTAGAAGTAGTATTGGTAAGAGCTTTATACTCACTTTTAGTAGAGGAGCGAGCTACAATGGATTATTTTTTTGACATCTATGAGATTAAGAAATTACCTAAGAACACTCCATAGCCATTGGTAGACCGATGATCATCTTAATCACCACCGTAGTCACTATCAATGTGACAATTTAAAGTCAAGGAGCCAACAACCGAGACGAATAATCCTATGGAAGAAGTACCCTTGAGATAACACAATGGCCTTTTTAAAGCTTTCAAATGCTCATCAGTGGGTTGATGCATATATTGGCTTAATTTATTGATTAAAAAAGAAATATCAGGTCGCATTATGGTGACATATTGTAAAGCACCAACAAATTTCTGATAATCTTCATCACCATAGGATAACCGAGTCCCCACATTTTTCAAAAGCATAAGGTGTACAACCATAGGAGTATTACGAGATTTAGAGTCTAACATACCATGCTTATCAAGTACATCTGTAATATACTTTTTTAAGAAAGAAGAATACCCGTAGGCTTAATAGAAACTTCAGCACCAAGGAAGTAATGAAGTTGGCCCATATCCTTAAGTAAAAATTCTGACTGTAATTGAGAAATAAATTTTATAATTAAGGATATATTAGAGCCAATGACAAGAATATCGTCCACATAAACCAACATGAAGACTACATCATTTCCTTGACAATAATACAACAAAAAAGTGTCATCTTGAGAGGAAGCAAAACCCAATTAGTGTAAAAATTGTGTCAGCCCAGAGAACCATGCATGACGGCCTATTTTAAAACATAAATTAAACGATTAAGTTTGCAAACATAAAAAGGATAGTCATAATTAACAAACCCTTTAGGTTGTTGCATATATAAGTCCTTTACCAAATGGCAATGAAGAAAAGCATTGGAGACATTTAATTGTCTAATAGACCATTTTGACATAGCAACAATCGCAAGAACAAACATGATAGTTGTAACTTTGACAACTGGACTAAAAGTCTCCTTGTAGTCAACACTTGAAAACTGTGTAAAACCTTTGGCAACAAGACGTGCCTTATATCTATCAATGAAGCCATATGGTTTTCTTAATTCGAAAGACCCATTTATTATTAATAAAGTTAACACCATCTGGTTTAGGAACTAAGGTCTAAGTAGCATTGGCACGAAGTGCCTCAATCTCATCAGACATTGCATTTTTCCATTCTATATGTTTAATGGCTTGGTTAAAGGTGTTGGGTTCATGATGGAGAAAATTCAAATGCTTTCTTTTCAGTTAAGGCAACTAATGCCTAAATATTGTTGTATAGTAGTTGATTGAAGTTGCAATGGATGGGTTCTTTGAGGTTTGATCAAATTGGATGAAGGCTGGTGGTATTTAGAGAGGTCAACAACAAGATTAATACTTGGATTGTCTGTAGGTTCATTGGAAATAGAGGCTGATGGACTGTTCATGATAGAGGTGGTAGGTTCGGGTGTTGAACATGTCCGTAAGGCAGAATGGGGAGGAATAGGGGTTGAGCTAGAGTGAAAGGAATTACCTGGCAACAAGGAAGAAGTAAGAGGTGTATGAACTGTTAGCCATGGCTCATGCACGATGTTCGTTTTGGAAGGCATCACAAGAGATTGAACACCTGTGTTTTTAAAAGGAAAGAAATTTGGATCAAAGGAAACATATCGAGCTAACCCTTCTATTCTCTAGGACCAAACTAAAATATCCTAAATGATATAGAGATTGACCAAGATAAACACATGCCTTACTTCAAAAAGAAAATTTATTTTCATTATAAGGATGAAGATAAGGAAATATGGCACATCTAAAAACCTTTGTGTCAAGATATGTAGGAGAGATTTTATAAAGCATAGTAAATGAACAAGAGCCAATAAAAATTTGTGTAGGAAGAGAATTAATAGAGGTCACACTAGCATGAAAGGCATAATGCTAATAACAAAAAGGTACATTAGCATGAGCAAGTAAGGTCAACTTGTATCAACAATATGACGTATTTTTCGCTCAGACAAACCATACTACTCATGGGTATATGGGCAAGCAATTCAATGAATAATACTATAGGTGAGAAAATAGTTATGCAATTTCTGATATTAACTATCCTAATCAGAATGAAAAGCTTTAATATCACAATGAAACTAAAGTTTAATCATAACTTCAAAGGCAAGAAAAGTAGAGAAAGCATCACTTTTATTCTTCTAAAAATAAATCAAAGTAAATCTGGTAAAGTCATCAACAAATAAAACAAAATAACGAAAACCTAAATTGGAAATTACAAGCACAGGACCCCAAACATCTGAATGAATAATTTCAAAAGGTTTATGACTTTTATGTTCAATTGATGCTAATGACACTCTAGCTAATTTGCCTAAACAATAAGACACACAATCATTTATAAAAGATAAACTAGAATTTTTATTAACAGGAAAATTATGTCTTGAAATTATTTTTGACACAATTCCTTTATAAGGATGTCCAAGTCGTGAATGCCATTCCAAAAAATAAGATGACTCTGCCAACAATGCTTGTTTAGGGATAGGTTTGGACAGAACATACACCTCATCTTTACTCCGACCTTACAACAGGATGTTCATGGTCACCTGACCCTTAACCAAAAAATAATTGGGCCAAAATTCAAAGAAACAATGATTGTCAGTAGTAAACTTATTGACATATAGTAATGGTTTGGTAATTTTAGGTACATAATGAGTATGAGGTAAAACAAAAAATTGATTGGGTTTAAATGATGGATAAAATATAGTACCAGTCTGAGATATTGGTCACCTGACCCTTACCAAAAAATAATTGGGCCAAAATTCAAAGAAACAATGATTGTCAGTGGTAAACTTATTGACATAAAGTAATGATTTGATAATTTTAGGTACATAAAGAGTATGAGGTAAAACAAAAAATTGATTGGGTTTAAATGATGGATAAAATGTAGAACCAGTTTGAGATATTGGCACACCATGTCTATTACCTACTGTCTCTCAGTCCAGACCAATATAAGTGGTAGCATTATTTAATACAATAGGGTTAGGAGTCAGGTGTTGACTAGCAGTAGTATCAGGGAACCATCCACTGAAAGAAGTCGAATGTCACGACCCGAACCTAGAATCATGACCGGCACTAAGGAACTTAAAATCAATATGCTATCGAAACCCATAGCAAGGCTAACATGTACAAAAATCTAATATAATCCAACAATAACTCAATATCATATAAACACATTCATCATAATAAGTGGAGATATATTCCCCAACTAAACATTATCCTGATAAAAATAGAGTCCATACATATATCCATCATATAGGTGAGGACTCTGTCAACCCAAGAATCATCTACATCATCAATAATACATCTAATAATAATAAGGATACCATCAAATTACATAAATCCATCGCATAGGTAATTGCGGAAGTGCAAAAGGAAATAAAATTACATAACAACCTTAAAATAGGTGAATCTCTGTGAAGAAGGAAACAAAGGTAGTCTTTAAGAAGAAGATGGAGAAACTAACCTGAAAAATATTGAACATGGGTGAGAGTTCAACTCAATGAGCTGACATAATTAAATAAAACATGCATGACAACGGTTTGTCTACATGAAATGCTACAACACAAGTAATCATCCATAAACATACATAACATCTATGATGGAAATAGTCAATAGAATCCATCCTCCATCTAATAACCATGAACATAAATGGAGAGCCAACCCCCTCCTTTGGCTCTTTTAAAATCTAATTACGACGCCATGGTAAGACCACTCAAACCAATCATCCCAATAATCTCTTATTCATATTCAGGGGTCACAGTGAGATCAGTTCTAACCAGGCTAATCCCTATAATAACATCATCATAATAATTTCATAATATGTCATATCAGATATCATCATAATATATCACATCATATGATTTATATTGCCTTTGTTAGTATTGGTGGATTGCATATCATTCCATTTTCATCGCAACACAACAACACATCAAGCAATCATTAAATATGAATTAATGACATAAACATACATATGCCTGTTAATCTAATGCAAATAATGATAATTATATATATATATATATATATATATATATATTATCTCACAGTATAGAAGAAGGTACTTAGTTCCTGAATCCACTGGGACCTGCTGCGGACGCACTCGAAATATCTAAAAATCATTAACAAAGTTGAATTAGCTACTAACTAATGGATTTCCCTAATTATGACTCTATTAGATTAATTAAAGATTTTATTAAAAATTTGGCAGAGCCTCCCTTAATTCAACAATAATCCAACTCAATATAATTATTGCCCATCCAGCGCCTACAAGCATCATCATCACATCTTCCTCAACAATATATCATCCAAATTCCCAATATTAATACAGAAATCATTTTTACATCGCACCGATAATAATAATTATGTTCCTTAATTCTTATTCAACAATTAAATTAAACATCTCAATAACTTTATTCTCCCATAATACAATCATGAATCCACATAATAAATTATCCATAATATTTAAAAATAATTCTCTCATATTAACTCAACAATTTTTTCTTAATTTTTAGACAATCAAATATTATTTTTTTCACCATAATTATTAAATTGGCATCCAAACTCCATATTTAATTCAAAAACTGACTTCCATTAATTTTCATAATACTAAACATAATTTTTAGAGTCAATAAAAACTTACTTTGTTGGAAAAATCAAAAAAATACTCGTACTATCATTTTTCCGATCTCGAGCTCCATTCTCCGATCAGGGAAAACTGGGTGCCAAATGAAAGGTTGAACTGAGACGAGCTCAACGGTGGTGAAATTATTGAAAACGGAGTCTAGCTTTGGCCAAAAATGGCCTTGGAAGACTTTCGATCAGCACTGGCTTTCTCCGACAACCGTTGACTGCCAAACTTCACCTGCTGCGTTGCTGGAGGCCGAGTTCCTCCTAGTGCCGGGGGTGATGATCAATGGTGGTCGGATCGGTGTAGATCTGCCAAATTCTTTTTCTCTCACCTCTTTTTTTTTTCTCTTCTCTTTTCTCTTCTGTATATGAACACTGCTTCTTTCTTTCTACCAATCACACACATTTATATTGGTTAAATAACCAATCAAATGCGTTTGTTTATTTTTTTTTTTCATAACTTAAAAGACAATATATATATATATATATATATATATATACCCCTATGAATCGAACTCGGGTCTGGTGAAAGGAAGGGTGAGCCTTCCAACCACTAGGCCAACTCACACTTCTTGTATATATATATAT
>CANXYC010245661.1:0-35479 GCA_948193065.1 Aleurites moluccanus | reverse complement strand
ATGAGTTCTTAACTTGGCATAATAGTGGTGAATATATGAAAAGTAAGTCAAATGTGGTGATAGAATGTGTTTGATGCATAAAGAAATGGAAAAGTGTCAATTGTACAATGTGATGTATAGTGTGTATGTTTAATGTCTTTTAATGTGTATAATGTGTTTTTCAATGTATTTGAGTCTTATCGAAGTGTTATATGTGGAAATAGGTGAACCGTCAAGTACTCCAGCTGGGAGTATCGAACGGCAGGCCGATTAGGGCTTTCGAGTAGTGTTTTGGGGGAATAAAGTGACAGTTTATATTAAAGGTGAGTCTATATATATAATCATGCATGATTTGCATCATATATGCTATAATATTTCATTTGGAATGATAAACCACCACTTGCTATCTTACAGTACCTACAGTGCATTTTGACCCGTAAATAAGCTCACCGAAACGATTTAAATTGACCTAAACTTTGTCTGTCTATAAAAAGAAATCTAAAAAGCCAATTGAGCCCCCACTTGGCCCATTCTTCTAGTTTTTCCCTAAGCTTTCAAATGGTACCTCATGGTCCACCTAAATCCATTGATAACATAGTTAACCAGAAACTACTCAAAAATCCCAAAACTGACCAGTAACGGCAAGTGTCAGTTGCAGCAGTGCAATTGGGTCCTACTGGCTATTTTTTTGACTTGACCCAAATTTGTTCTATTATTCATTATGAATATATATTGGATTGTTACACAGCTATATGATTTATATTTATGCTTTATTGATTGTTATATGGAGACATACTCATATAGTATTATAATAGGGCTACCTCGATGGTGTAGCGGGTAATTCAATTGACCGTGTGCACACTGGTATTCATTGGACCCTTGCTAGGGAGGGGTGTCATATTCTCCAGCCATAAGGATTGATCTCCCTTACGTATATTGGATTATTGGATTATGCACGATTGTGTTATTATAGTGCTGGATTATTAGATTAAGCACGATTGTGCTAATATAGTGCGATTGCACTTTTCATTGGACCCAATCCTGTTATATCATATGTGCATTGACTCATACACTGGATATTTATATGAAAACTTGTTTCACCCATATTTGTTATCTTATATTGATTCTACAGGTCATTTGAAAGCAATCATGGTATTATGAACATCTACTGCATTTTTATATATATAGATTCACTGAGTATTTTTATACTCACCCCCGTAGTTGTTTATGTTTTACAGGACTGCAGTGAGATTCGAATTCCATTGGCACTTTCTATCCTCGCCTTGGAGTTGTGCTACTTGTAACATGTAATACTCGGTTCCTAAAAGTATATGTAAATATTTGTACAGTATTAGAGATTCCATGGTACTATAAATTAAATAGGGATATATATGTGTGTGGTTGTATTTCCTATAGTTTTGCTTATAAACTATGCTATGGATGCATAGTTTGATATATATATATGTATGTGTATGTGTGTGTGTGTGTTGATATGGGAGGTTGAAATGGAAATTGATGATAAAGATATATTGGAAGTGTTATTTGCTTGTTTTACAGCGGGGTATAGTCATATATTAGAGAAGATGCTGTCGAAATTTCTGTAAGAATATTAAGCTATATATGAGTTAATTATGTGAATTGCTTGCCATTATCATATAGTATTGGGTTCTTCGTGGTACTGGTAGCTTAGGCAACACCCATACCCTAGGACCATCACGGCTCTTATGTTAGGTCGTGACATGATGCTTCTAGAGTGGGGCTTGGGTGTGTGTTGATGCATAATGGAAAGGTAATAGCTTAGGTTTCGAGGCAGTTGAGGAAGCATGAGATGAATTACTCAAATCATGATATAGAGATGGCAGCTGTGATTTTTGCATTAAAGATATGGAGAGAAGTGTGGGATCTTCACTGACCATAAAAGTTTGAGGTACATATTCCAACAAAAGGATTTCAACCTTAGGCAAAGGCGATGGATGGAGTTGCTTAAGGATTATGATTGTGATATATTGTATCACACAGGAAAGGCGAATGTGGTAGCAGATGCCTTGAGTAGGAAGTCTATGGGAAGTGTAGCTCATATTCAAGTGCATAGAAGGTCATTGATTAAAGAGTTGCATGGATTGCATGATTTAGGAATTCGATTTGGCTTATCAGATTCAGGAGTGATTTTGGCACATTTTCAAGTTAAGCCACTTCTCATTGATCATATCAAAGAAGCATAGGATAGAAATTCTAGATTGGTTAAGCTTAAGGGTGGTATGGAAGCTGAGAAAGCTCCAGGATTTGCTGTTGTGAATGGTGTTGTGAAGCATGGTGACCGTTTATGTGTTCCCGACATGGATAGATTGAGAGAGTCAATATTGAGGGAGGCACATCATGCTTTTTATAATGTGCATCCAGGTGCGACTAAGATGTATCACGACATTAAGGGATTGTATTGATGGAGTAGAATAAAAAAGGATATAACAGAGTTTGTGGCAAGATATTTGACTTGCCAGCAAGTGAAGATTGAACACCAAAAGCCTTCTGGATTGCTTCCATAGTTGCCATTGCCAGAGTGAAAATGGGAGAGAGTTGCTATGGATTTTGTGGTTGGATTGCCAAAGACTTTAAGAGGCCATGATTAGATATGGGTTATTATTGATAGATTGACTAAGTCAGCTCACTTTCTGCCAGTTAAGATGATATTCTGCTTCTTAGTATGCACAAATATATGTTGATGAGATAGTGAGATTGCATGGGGTTCCAATCTCGATCATATCAGATAGAGGCACTCAATTTATATTGATATTTTGGAAGAAACTTCAAGAGTCTTTGGGCACTTAATTAGACTTTACCATAACTTTCCATCCTCAGATTGATGGACAATCAGAAAGGACTATTCAGACTCTAGAGGACATGCTAAGGATGTGCATTATAGACTTTGGAGGTAATTGGGATAAGTATTTGCCTTTGATTGAGTTCGCCTATAACAACAGCTACCATTCGACCATTCAAATGGCACCCTATAAAGCTTTGTATGATAGGAAGTGTAGATCTCCTTTGTGTTGGGATGAAGTGGGTGAGAAGAGCAATGAAGGTCTTGAGTTGGTTAAATTTACAATAGAGAAAGTGTTTATCATCAAAGAGAGGTTAAAGACGGCTTTCAGTCACCTTAAGAGTTATGCCGATCCAAAGAGAAAGGATGTTCACTTTTTTGTTGGAGACACGGTATTCTTAAAGGTCTTGCAAATGAAAAGAGTCCTAAACTTTAGCAAGAAGGGTAAATTATCTCCAAGGTACATTGGGCCATTTGATATATTGGATAAGGTTGGGAGAGTTTCTTATCGGTTAGCTTTACCGCCCAATCTTGATGGTGTGCATCCAATGTTTCATATTTCAATGCTTCGAAAATATATATCCGACCCTTCGCATGCGCTTCAAGTTCAATCATTGGATCTTGATCCAGATTTGTCTTATGATGAAGTTCCAATGGCCATTATCGACAGATCAGTTAGGAGACTTCGGAATAAGGAAATTCCAATGGTTAAGCTTTTGTAGAAGAACCAAACCATAGAGGAATGCAATTAGGAGAGTGAGTAGAGCATGCAGGCAAAGTATCCCCATTTGTTTCAGACTTAAGATAAATTCTTAAATTCAAAGACAAATTTTCTTTAAGAGGGAGGAGAATGTAACACCCAAGATTTCGATTTGCATGGTTACATGAGGTTATCGATGGTCCCATGATTATAAATTGTATTGATTGTTGTTATAGATTGTATTGATTGATTGTTATAGAATTATTTCTTTATTATAGATATTATTTAGAGTGTGTTAGTTGACCTTAGAGTTGTTTTGGTGAGTGTTAGAATGGTCTTGAGAAGTGATTGCCTTAATAAAATTGAACCTATTATTTTCACGAGCGTGAAATCTTATCACGGTCGTGATTTGAACTTTGATGTTTCACGGGTGTGAACTCTAATCACGACCATTATTTTGCTCTCTGTCTAAATAAGAGAAAATTGACCTTTTATTGTTCACAGGCGTGAATATATTCTTCACGAGCATGAAAGTTATTCTTCATGGGCGTGACTTCATTATTCACGGGCGTGAGACTTCGAACTCTATAATATAAATCATTTTCAGATTTTTAAAAACCGGAAACTAAATTTCATTTTCTTTTTCTTATTATTTCTTTCCTTTGCTCAACTAGCCATATTGTTCTTTGATCATCCAAATAGCCATTTTCTTTAAGGATTCTTCATGGGAAACACATTTTAAGGCATCAAATCACTTCAAATGCTTCTTTTCTCAAGAAATCTCCTATCAGGGTTTTGAAGGTAAATCCTAAACCTTTGCTTTTATAGTTGTTTATGGATTATGACATTATTAGATTAGTTGTTATAGGTTATTAGTAGTCTTTTATGAGTATTTATTGCCATTGATTATGGTTATTAAGGGTGTTGTAAGATTTAATGGTTTTATGTGAATAGCATGGTAAATAGTAACTCTTCATTTAATGATTTAATTGGTATTAGGAATCATTTTATTGAGTACTAAGGGAAATAAAATCCTAGAATTCTTTGTATAATGATTTTGGGGGAGGAAACCCTAATTGACCTATTTTTGAGAATTTTGTTTTAGGCTTGGTGAACCCAAGGACTTAAGGATTGTTGATTGTAGTGATAGTTGAACTATTTGCTTTGGATTGAGTTAAGTTATGGAATAATTTGTTTTTTATTATGAAATCCACACTTGTTAATATTATTCTTGTATGAAGTTTAGTCATTGTTCTTGGACTAAATTTCATATTTAATACTATTATATTGATATTGTAATATCATTAGGCGTTAGGCTATCATTGAAATGTATTACCTTTGAAAGACTATTTGGATCATATATAGTTATTAAAACCTATTGAATATTGTTAATGATATTGATATTGTGAGGTCTTTAAACCCACCCATTGTTCATTGTATCTATTGTATGGCTATTGACGATTTAGATCGTTTTTTCAATGAGGGAGAAATCATTGGACTGTGTGCACCAGTGACCTAACTGATAATATCAAATTGTATCAGTGGCTTTATCTGGGGGGGGCCTATCGGCCCTGAGACGTATGTTATGATCAAGCATACGTATAGTATGAAATCGTAGTATCACGATGGATGGATGGATGGTATGGATTGATAGTTATTCTATCATCTCATTGATGGGTGCCATTTTTTTTGCGCGCGCGCACACACACACACACATATATATATTGCAATTCCATAACTTATTGAGTTTTTCGACTCATTCTTTTTTTTTATTGTGGATTTCAAGTGCTATAAAAACTATTGACAGGATAAACAGAGTTTCTTGATTATTTTCTCTCTCCAAGAAGCTAATGTATTGATTCGATAATCATTTGATATTTTGTATTATTTTGTAATACTAATTATAATGGCTCCGTAAATTGAATTGTATTAGATTGAGTTTATTGGTAATTTTTATTCCTTATTGATAATGGTATTTTGTCTTTTAATCGATAAGAAACAAGTGATATTGTATTGATAGATTATCTATATATTTAAGTATATTGCATAGTTATAGAATATTATTGAGAATTGTTGATCCATGTTTGGGTTCTATGGGTTTATGGTGACTTTAAACCTATTTTTATCCTAGAATCATCACACTTTTAATTTTGGGGGTGTAACAATAAGATTATTATATGAAAAAAAAATTAAAGATTTATACTTCATTCTTTTATATAAGTCGCTTTAGAGGAAGGCACAAATATTAATAAATTAATTATTATGTTTTAATTTTAATATAAAATAACTAATATAAATCTATTTATTATATGACTTCACTAATTACAAAACTGATTAATAGTATAAATTTAATTTTTAATTAAGAGCAAAATTGAAAGAAAAAAATAAATATAATTTTGAAATATGAGAACAACTTATATAAAAAAAAAATTATATCTAAAACGACATATATAAAAGATTGGAGGGAGTATTAAATTTCCTATTAGTTATGGAGTATTAAATATTTTATTAATTAACTATTATTTATTTTAAATTATTTTTAAATACTTAAAATTAAATAAAAAGTTCAAAAAATTATAAAAATAGATAATTATTTCTGTATGCTTCAGCTTTATATATATATATATATATATATATATATATATATATATATATGATTTTAAGTGTCCTGTAATTAATGACTTTTAACATTAGATAGATACCATTAATATTTTATTTGATTTTCCCTTAATTATACCTTTATTAATTATGCGAATCTTAACACTTATTATCAATGGCATATCATTGATTAATGCATATATTCCTTATCAATGCCTCTCTCAATTCAAGAGAACAAACCCACAAATAATGATGTGCCACTTCACCAACCTATCTATTCAAATAATTTTCTGCCATTTAGTTTTTATATATAAAAGATATAAAAATACCAATTATAAATGATAATAAATAGAGTATCTTTAATTATCAACTTAAACTTATCTAATAATTATTTAAAATTTATATATTTATAAACGGGTATAAAACAGTTACAAACTTGATAAATTAGTTTCTGCTATTTGAATTAATTTATATAATATTAATTAAAAATAAATATGTTATACAATAATTTAAAATGAAAGTTAGTGGTAATAGTAGTAGAAATTGAAAGGAAAATTCAAATGATTAAGTTATTAAATAGATTTTCATAGAAATTAACAAAATTTTCATTAAGAAGCAAAATTTTCATAGAAATTAACAAAAGATAATCACTTACCACAATCTGGTTGTGTACAAAAGACATAAGAGAGTGAGAGAAGTACAAAAAATTGATGATTGGCAAGTGAATCAACGGAGATAAAAAAATCCACTTGCGTAATTTTCATTTATGAATTCCAACAACCCAGCCATCAAGCTGGAGAAACTAATTAAAATAAATTATTTCCACCATTTTTTTTTATATATGTGATTTTAAAGAGGATTTTTTTTTTTTATAAGTCGTTTTTAAATTTCAATAATATATTTATTATTTTAATTTTAATTTTATCTTTAATTAAAAATCAAATTTATATTTTCAATCAGTTTAATATTAATGGTAATGAAAAAAATAAATATAATTATATTAATCATTTTATATTAAAATTAAAATATAATAATTAATTTATTAATCTTTATATCATCTTTTAAAGTGATTTATATAAAAAAATAGAGAAAGTATTATTTATTTTTTAATATTTGATCTGATTAACGAAATAATCTCTTTTTTATAAAAAAAAAAATAAATAATTAAATAGTTCCTGATTTGATTTTTCTTTTTATATTAACAAATTAGTTCTCCTGTTCAATTTTTTTTATAAATTTCTTTAATACCTAAATATCCCTCCATCCCTCTCATCTTTCTTTCCCCTCTCTCTTATCTTTCATACATGTGATAATGGATAATTTACTTCAATTTCAAGCTAGTGATATGCTTGATCTAATTAAGACCTAGATGCCAATCTCCCCTCGTTATCCATACCTACTATTTGCTTACATAGAATGCCAAAAGGTTTTTATCACTATTTCTAATTATTTTCCATTTGATGGGTACTGAAAGAAAAGGCAAGAAAAACATTATCAAAAGCAAAAATAAAAACCCACAAGAATTTAAATCTGAGTTTTCTTTTTTATTGGTTTTTATGTTGCCTTTTTTTTAAGTTGGTGAACCACCAGAAATGGCTTCTCTTCTTGAAGACGTAGGCAAAGACAACTATTCAATCAAGAATTATAGCAGTGAAATAGGAGCTGCTCTCAAACTTGATGAGTCCATGGTGTGCTTTAGTTTTATGTTCCGTTTGGTTCTCAAGAAAATTCAAGGAAAAAAAGAATTATACTTTGAATCTTGAAAATTTTTGAGTTAATGGTTTGCTTTGAAAGCCAAAATTTTTGTTTTGGATGTATTGAATTTTTAATATATTGATTGTTGTTGGTTTAAACTAAATAAAGGCGCCTTTGCATATAGGAAAACTGAGAAGTTCGATATGAAGATTTCTAAGGGAGGGTTGAATTTGGGTTTGTATTGAAGAAATTAAAAAGCAAAGAGAGGCCCTCGATTTCAATTTTTTAGATTTTTATTTATACGTGAGATAACTCTCGAAGAGAGTTAAGTTAAAATAAGAAAAAAAAAAGTGTTGGATAAGAGTTATTTTATTTTATATTATAGAGTTTAATTAATTTAGATAAAAAAAAATTAAGAAATTAATTATTTCTTTAAATTTATATTTTATTTTTCTTTAAATTTAAGGGAATAAGACATTTTCCTTATTTATTTCTAAAATATTTCTTATTTATTACTAAAATAACTCCAAAATAATATTATTTTATTTTTAATAATTAATATTATTTTTTTCTCTAAATAATAAATATTTATTAATTATTTCTTTTCTTTTGTTTCCTATTATATGAATAAATTTTTTTTTTTCTTTTTCACTAAAAAAAAAAAAAAAAACTCTTAAAGAAAGCATTGATTAATTTTAATGATAAAGAGTGACCAAAGTATCAATTAATTGAGGAAATCAAAATTAAGAGGCTATATAATTAGTATTTTAAAAATAAAATATTATTTTATTAATTATATCAAATTTTAAGGATGAAATAATAATTTAACTTTTTAATTATTTATTAAATTAATTATTATTTTTCTCTGTAAAATGATTTTATACACTAAGTCTTCGACTTTTTAAAAATACATTAACTTTCTTCTTACGAATATCTCATTATATTGGTATACCATTCCGTTTAATTTTATCGTTAATTAACCTTAAAATAATAAATAAAGACTGTAAAAATATATAAATTCATATATCTTTTATTAATAACGTTAAAATGGTTAATAAGAACTGTAAAAAAATAGAAATAACCTTACAATTTATTTTTAATTAATTATATCTTATTTTTGCTTTAAAAAAATTATTTTTAGGGTTATAAAATTTATTTTTATATTTTTTGATAAATTTAAAAATAAAAAATAAATAAATATATTTTTTTCAAAAAATATTTTTATTTAAAAAAAATAATTTAAGAAGAAATTAAATTATTTATAATTTAAGAAGAAATTAAATTATTTCTTCTTAAATTTTTTAATATAAATAAAAAAATTTATTTTTGACAAATTTGAAAATAAAAAGTAAAAATATTTTTTTAAAAAATATTTTTTATTTTTTATTTGTTATTTTTATTTTCAAATTTTTTATTTTTTAAAAAATAAAATAAAAAATATTTTTATTTATTTTATTTTTAAAGTTGTCAAAAAATATAAAAATATATTTTTTAACTCTAAAAAAAAATTAAAATAAAAAATAGGATGTAATTAATTAAAAATAAAAAACAATGATATTTTTATCTTTTTATTGTGATTATTGACTATTTTAGGATTAACTAAAGTAAAATTTGACGGAATAGTCTATAAATATATTGTGATATTTATTAAAGAGAGTTAATATATTTTTAAAATATTAAGAGAGAATTAGTGTATTGGTTTATTCTATTCTACGAAGAAAATCATAATTAATTCTTATGTATTTATAGAAAACACAGTTAGTTAACATGCCCTTGAAATTGAACCACAAAAGAAATATGCTGAAAGAGATTCAATTTCAGTGATATTTGGTTGGGCGAGAACTGAATATATGCCAACCTTTAAATGATTTGATATGCATCAAATAATAATAATAATAATAATTTAATTCATAATATTGAAATTATTGCTGAAAAATAGAGCTCAACAATCTATCGTTTGAATTGAATCAAATTATTCAAAAATTAAATAGATTAAAATATAAATATGTATAATCGAATTTAATTGATTTATAAAATAAATCGAATCAAATTAAAATATTTTTATAGATTGTAAATTAAATCGAACTAAACTGATTTATTTCAATTTAATTAATTCAATTTTTTCGGTTTTAAAACTTATATAGGATTAAGATAATGTAAAACGACATAATTTTATACCTATATATATCAATTTGGTTATTTTGATTTTTAAGTAAAAATTAAATCAAATTTAATAAATCAAATTTTTTAAAATAAAAAATTGAATCAAACCAAATCATTATTAAATTGACTAAATTAAATTTGATTTCATTTGATTTTTAATTTTCTCAATCTTCTGATCTCCCTACTAAAAAATCTCAAAGCGAGGTTGAATTCAGCTAGAGTTGTAATAATAAAATAATAATAATAATAATGACATATATATATATATATATATATATATATTGAATATGCACTTTTTTGTGGGAATTTGATTGTCTCCCTTAGCTACAATTTCTATCATGCTAAAGATGTTTATAATACTGTTTTTCACACAAAGGCATCTTTCAGCTGTCAAAAAACGTGGACAGCCCAATAGCAATATCAATGGTACTTGGAATCTTCCCTAGAAAATATCATTTTCAAGACTCCATTAATAAATTGAAAGAAAAAAAAAAAAAAGAATCTATAAAATCAACAAGTTATAAAAAGGAGATATACCTCTCCAAAATTTATGTTTATTGACCATAACAAGATTGATTTTGTGATAAAATAACTCAAAACACTTAAAAATTACTCCCTCTATTTATTATTTATTTATCATTTTAAAAATTCATTCATTTTTATTTTTAATTATTATTTTAAATTTTTAAAATAATATTTATTTATTTTTTCTTATTTTCTTATTATAATATTTAATTAGAATATAATAATTTAATTTAAGATAAGATTAAAAATATAAAATTAAATAAATTATTTTAAATCTAATTAATGAATATATTAATATATATATAAACGACAGATAAAAAAAAAAGAAAATAATAGTTTACAACTTATCATAATTTGAGAATGGTTATTAAAAAAATTAAATATTTATTAATTGATAAAATAAAACAATATTTTTGTAATTTCTCAAAATTAATACCATAAAATAGAAATAGAAATAGAAACAATATCGATTTGAAAGACTTGGTCGAATTCCATCATAAATAATAGTTATTTTTTAATTTTTTTTTTATGATTTTTATGTGAATTAAATTTAAATACCAACAAAATAAAATTAATGGCAAAATATTTTAAAATGTTATAACTCCACTCATTTACATAGGTGCAATAGCTAGTACATACCACATGTGTTTAATCTGTCATATTTTGTACTACTACGGAGCAATCTTAATCATTCATGGACTTTATGAATACCAAAAATAATATATTTATATACACTAGTTTTTTAATCAAGTGGGTCGCACTTAATTTTATTATTTTTTACTTACATATATATTTTTTGTTTTGGTAAAAAGATTTTATTTTGTTATAATTTTTAATTAAAAATTATTCTATTATAATTTTTGTATATATAAATAATAGCAAAAGATAGAAATAAAAATTAACTCCAAATATTTTCTTATTTTTGGTAGATTGATACCCCTAAATCAATAATTAAAATTTGATTTATTATATAATTTGACATGTTATAAATAATAATATATACTATATTTATATATGTAATATTGTAAGCTGATTTAATTCTTTGATACTGATAAAAATATTATCTTAAAAAATATATATTTAACTGATACATATCATTCAATATAATAAATTAAATGTTTATCTCTTATTTATTTTTAAATAATCTTTATCTCTCATGCATGATTTCTGTTATTTTAAGCCATCTAATTTCCATCTCAATCAAATTTATATATCTTTTTCTAATTATTTGAATTTAATTCATGCATATACCTCTTTCATATATAGTTGTAGGCAAAAAAAAAAAAACTTTGGATCATATGAGGCCAATTTCATGAATTTAATAGATTTTATATAACCTATGAGCATTTGGTCTAGTTTATCTAATTTTCTTGTTATATAATTCAATTAAATAAATGTCAATTTCACCTTTATGTGTTTCAAAATAAATTATCATAAATAAATTTTATGTAAACATAAATCAATCATCATGCGAATCGAATCCTAATTTCATAAAACATTAAACCCATATCTTTAGAATAAGATGATTTTCATAATATAATAATAAAAAAATATATATAATGATTTATGATAATTTCCTATAAAGAAATCATTTGAAACGAGAAAACGATTGAGAGAATAGGTTTCTCTCACTTGATCTTTATATTTTCTGACGTTTATGATGGAGAGAAATTGTCGTTCTTTCTAGAGTTAGGACTAAGAGAGGACTAATTTCTAATTAAGTCTTTTATAGTTATATCTTTCATAAAGGCGCAAAGTAATTGGAATACACCTCTCTGTTGATCAATAAGAATTTAACACGTCATAATTGTTAAACCTAAGTCATTTAGGCGATAAATCATATGGGCCATAAAAAATTTAACATTCTCCCACTTGGCCCACGTAACATTATACAACTTCAAGGTTTAACAATAAAATATAATGTGCAAAATGTAAGCTAAATCTTTTTTTAGATTGGTCAAATCATAAGTTATCATTTAACTTGTAAGGATCATGGTGATTGTATATCATTAGTTCGACACAGTCCCTTCCATGAATTACAGTATCAGTCATATACTTAATATGATAAATAATAAGAAATAACATAATGATGTAACAATAATAGTTCTTTTAAGAAACGAATCTTGTTAATATCCACAAATTTCAATCATACATATATACCAACATAAGGAAACATGATGCTTAAATGTATCAGAAACAACACATAAGTGATATCGAAATATCAAGTATATAAAGAGCAAAAAAATTTAAACATAATGTCAATAATGGTTTTCTATAATAATGGTTTTCTATAATGTCCATTCTTTCGACTTGTTCATTAAATGTCTTTGATAGCAGCTCTTTAGTTAACAGATCCATAACCATAAGATTAATACTAATGTGCTCAATTAACACTCTTTGTTTCTGAACTTCTTCTTCGATGACAAAGTATTTTAATTCCATAAGTTTAGCACCCTTGGAATACTTGTCATTTTTAGGGAAGAAGACTATTGCAACATTATCACAATAAATTTTCAGCGGCTTGGCAATACTATTGACAATTCCATGTCATGAAATAAAGTTTCGCTACCATAATCCATGAATAGTAGCTTCAAAGCATGCCATAAACTCAGCTTCCATTGTGGATATAGCAATAACAGACTGTTTCACACTTTTTCATGATAAATCTCTCTAGAACTTCATTAATATATGCTTTTGGGACAACCCCAATAATTCTTGTGATCTATCATAGAATATTTCAATTCCAATCACATAGGATGTCTTACCTATATCTTTCATTTCAAAGTTCTTTGAGAGGAATTTCTTGGTCTCATGTGATAAATCGATATCATTAGTAGCAAGCAATATATCATTAACATACAGAATTAGAAAATAAACTTACTCCCACTGACCTTTAGATATATACACCGATCGACAGTTTTTTCCTTAAATCCAAAGGAAGTGATAGTATCATTGAACTTAAAATACCATTTTCGGGAAGCTTGTTTAAGTCGGTATATTGACTTCTTAAGCTTACACATCATGTGTTCCTTTTTCTTCAACTAAAAATCCCCTCTGGTTGGTCCATATAAACATCTTCATATAAATTTCCATTCAGAAAGGCAGTTTTCACATCCATTTGGTGTAACTCTAAGTCATAATGAGCCACCATTACCATAATGATTCTCAAAGAGTCATTCTAAGACATAAGAGAGAAGGTCTCTTTATAGTTAACACAATCTATTTTAGTAAAACTTTTGGCAATGAATAAAGCCTTATGTCTTTCAATGTTGTCTTTTGAGTTGCGTTTGGTCTTAAAGACCCATTTACAGCCGACTCTTTTACAACCTTCAAGCAATTCAACAAGCTCCCAGACTTCTTTGTGATCCATTGATTTTAACTCTTATTTCCTGGTATCAAACCACTTAGCAAAATTGACACTTTGAATGGCTTGTGAAAAACGAAACTGGATCTTTATCGATTCCTAAGTTAAATTCAAACTCATGTAAATAAACCACATAATCATCAAAAATAGCATGTCTTATCTGCCTTTGAGACCTTTTTAATGTCGCTTCATATGGTTCATCTACTGCAGGTTCATTAGTAACAGTGTCATCATGGAGTGTTTGATCATTCATTTGTTATTCTTGTATATTGTCATATCGTTCGACAATTATAGGAACAACAAAATGAGAAAAAGCTACAGGTAAAGGTAATTGTACCCAAACTTCTTGAATTTTCATTTTCCATGGTTCCACACTCCCACTAATCTCACAATTTTCAATGAACCTAATATTTACAGTTTTAACAAATGTCGTACTATGGTTAGGACAGTAAAATCTATACCTTTTGAATTTTTTTGGATAACCAATGAAGAAACCACTTGTTGTTCTTGAGTTCAATTTCTTTTCATGTGGATTGTAAATTCTTACCTCCGTCAGGCAACCCCAAACATGCAGGTGCCTCAAACTGGATATCCTTCCTATCTAGAGTCCAAAATGAATCTTTGGAACTGCCTTATTAGGAACCCTATTTAACAAGTACATGAAAATTTTTAAATCATACATCCACAATATTAAGGGTATAAAAGAATAACTTAACATACTTTTAACCATATCCATTAATATACGGTTATACCTTTCCGCAATACCATTTTGTTGTGGTGTACCTAGCATTATGTATTGAGCATAAATGCCGCACCTTTCAAGGAATTTAAAAAATGGACTTGGGCATTATCTAGTTTTATTATGCCTTTCATAATATTCACTACCTCTGTCAGAACTGACAATTTTCACCTTTATGTATAACTGTCTTTCAACCGCATTGATAAACACCTCTAAAGTATCTACCGATTGAGATTTTTCATGCAACATATAGACATAACTATAACATGAAAAATCATCAATAAAGGTGATAAAATACTTTTCTTCACCAAAAGATGGAACATAAAAAAGTCCACATATATCAGTGTGTATAATTCAATGAGTTGTGTGCTTCTTGTGGCTACTTTCTTAATTGTGTGTTTTTGTGTATTTTTCCTTAATACAATCCAACAAATAACAAGATCAGTAAAATCCAAGTCATGAAGGATTCCATTCTTTACTAATCTTTACATTCTTTCTTTAGACATGTGACCCAAGTGTTTATGCCACAAATAAGCTAAATTTTCATTCACTAAACCATGTTTCAAACTAACATTATGATGCAAGGTCAATAAAGTCTCAACAAATGAATTGTCAAGCTTTAATTTATATAAACCATCACAAAGCACACCAGAACCAATAAAATGATTATGCTTAAACAAACTAAAACATCCATTTCCAAACTTAAAAGAATATCCAACTGTATCAAGTTTCAATAATGAAACTAAATTTTGAGAAATAGAAGGAACATAAAATATTTGGAAAAGTTCTAAATAATGTCAAATGTATAAAATCAAACGATACATTCCAATAGCCTCAACTGGAGTTTTGACTATATTCCCCATAAAACAAACTTTTCATTTGAATTTATGGTTTGGGTTGTAAAGAATCCCTTTCTTTTCGAATCATGCCTTACGTTTCAAGTAGTCTTTCTGATAGTGTCTAGGCTTTTTACATAAATGACCCATATCATTCTTCTATTCCTTCTTTTGGATTTGGGCAGATGAATCATTTATCTTTAGGGGTCCTTTGCCCTTTCCATTATTTCTTCATGTCTTTCTTTTAGCTCCTGATTGAACCTACGAGATTGACAAAGTGGATTCCTTACTTCTTAAGCCTTAATTCCTCTTGAATGAGTATAATTTGTTATTCAGTCATATTCCATTTATCCTTTATAGTGTTGTAATTAATTGGAATGGATCATACGCAAGAGGCAAGGAGTTTATGATAAACTGCACAAGGAAACTTTCATCCACTTTCAATACCATAGAACTTGATCTTGCTGTTATATTTTCTATTTCAGTAATGTTGGACCCCTTAGGTTTGAAGTTGATTTTTATGATAACAAAACATATCAATGCGTTAATTATACTAACAATTTTATTTAAGTAGCTCAAGTTTGGGAAATAAGCTGAGTCACGCCCGCTACAAGTTAAGTAATACAAGTTAAGTAGCCCTCGTTACTTACTTAGTAGCGTCTGCTTCTGTTATGTAGCCCTGCTACTCTGAAAAATCAGACAAAAAAACTAATCGTTGGAAAAGTTGTCAAAATGCATTTAAGAGGAATAACGACTCTATTTGGGTTGGAACTATAAATACAAGTTGCTGAAGTATTCCAAAGGTGAAGAACAACTCTATTGAATTTATATAAGTAAAAAATAGATCTCCAATTTTATTTTCTTAGTTAGATCATTTATTTATAAGATTTATTGAGGTGAATCTATTGGGAAGTTGGGTAATTGTTCTTCTTCTCTTTCTCAATATTTCTTTGGGCTATTAAGTGAGTTTAAAAGAGAAAGAGAATTGTTAATGAGCTTTCATTGCTCATCTTAAAATCATTGTAAGGGTTTGAGTGTGAGCCTTAAAAAATACTTGTACAGGTTTTAGTGTGATTCCGTAAAAATACTTGTAAATATTTAAGTGAGAGTCTAAACACTTGGGTTTGATCTTGCACCCGTAATAGGATCAAAGTAAAATACTCAAGTGTGATTTTAAGAAGTGGACGTAGGCAAGGTTGACCGAACTACTATAAAATTATTGTGTTTATTTTTTTTATCTTCCTTCCTTCATCTTATTAATTTTTAATTTGCCATTAATTTATCATTCCAACCAATTCACTCCCCTCTTGGTTGCTAAATGAACTTTCAATAGGTATCAGAGCTTATAGAGTAGACATACCACCATTTTTTGATGGTAGACATTATAGCATTTGGGCAAATAAAATGGAAGAATTCCTAGATGTTTTAGATGAAAATTTATGAGGAGTCATTGAAGATGGCTTACTCATTACAAAACCTAAAAATTTATGGCATGACCATGATTTGAAATAATTTGCATCAAACATTAGGGCCATGCAAATTCTTAGAAGCTCATTAAATAAGAATGATTATAATAGAGTGTCTTCTTGTGTTAGTGCTAATGAAATATGAAACTTACTTGATTCTATTTATAACACTAACACCTCTTATGATGTTGATGAAGCTTTAGATACAAACACTCATACTAATCAACAACAACAAGAAGATAATAAGTAAAAGGAAATGATGCTACAATCTAGAAGAGATAGTGGCTTGGATTGTTCAACCTCCAAAAGTGATGAGGAAAGAAAGGATGAGGTTGCTAACTTGTTCTTCATGGCCATTGATGAGGATACCTCTTCTCATAAGGTAAAATCAAATCTCTCAAACTCTATTGATGAACATTTTTTATATGATAAGTTATTAGATGTATTAGAAACCATGTGCATTGAGTTTGAGAAAATGAAAAAGAAAAAGAAAATATTTAAATATCAAATTGATTGCTTGAAATATGCAAATGAACATTTGAATAATGAATTTCTTTCATTAACTTCTACCAATGATGATCTTGAAAAGGAAAATAAAAAGCTATTGGTGAAATCTCAATATTATGACCAAGTTTTGAAAGAGTTAAAAATGATTTAAATAGTCTAAAATCGTCTCTTTTAAAAGAAAGAAAAAGAAAAGGAAAAGGAAAGTATGATTTTTAAAACTCCATTCATTAGACATCATTTTTCTTGTAGTTCTCATGGTCATAAGACTCATACTTGCAAAAATAGTCATGCCCCCAACGAGAAAAAACATAAGCATAATACTCATAGTCATAACCACAAGTTTAATGGATATTATTATTCATGTAATGTTTATGAACATAAATACTATTTTTGCAAAACAAAAAGGCATCATTCATATAGAATTAGAAATAATATGACATTTCACAAATATTATTTTTATTGCAATAAATATGGTCATATTATTTATGAATATGTCCTTAGAAGGAAACAACCAAAAATTAAGTTAGTTTGGGTTGTTAAAGGCACAAAGGCTAATCTCTAATGATCCAAAATGAAATGCGACCAAAGACTTATTCTTTTATGCAGAAATTTGATGATGATGAAGAAGTGATATTATTTGAAGTCCAAAGCAAAAAGAAGCCAAATGATGTGCAATGGATGTCACAACTCAAAATAGGTTTACCTCATTCAAGAGGTTAAAATTCATAGCTACAAGTGGTAACTCTCAATTTTAAATCTTCATTGAATGAATGTATCACCATTATAATAGTGTTTATATGTCCATTGATTTGAGGAAAAACTTGTTTAAAAATATTGATGGCATGTTCATGTGTTCAAATGTGTTTTGAAAATACATTTTTGCTTTGATGATCCCTTAAGTACCCTTTGAACATTTTTTATTTATTAAGGGGGAGAAATACTTGAAATAAGGGAGAAATTATTTGGACCCCTTTATGTGTTGAGTAATTCATTTTCAAAGGGGAAATCCAAAATCTTTTTGTTGATATCAAAAAAGGGGGCAAATTATATAAGTGTTATTTATAAAACATTAATTGAGTTTTTTTGTATGTTTCCTAAACACTTGTATGTATGGTTTTGCTATCATCAAAAAGGGGAAGATTGTTAGACCCCTTGGGTTTGATGTTGATTTTGATGATAATAAAACATATCAATGTGTTAATTATGTTAACAATTTTATTTGAGTTGATCAAGGTATGATAGATCATGATCAATAATTATTCATAGGTTTAACACAATTTGAAAGAGTGCATATATTAAAGGGGAGCATATTTGAGAAATGCAACAAATCAGAATTCAAGTTATAGGTTACAGAAAAATAGTAGCTGCTACAAATAAGTCACGCCCACTACTTGAAGTTGCAACCTCATTAAATAAGTAGCCCCGCTATAATTGGACATAGAAAATAAAAATTTGAGATGCTGAATAGTAGTCCCCACTACCAATCAATTGCAGTCGCTACTGTGAAGTCCAAAAGGTCTAGTAGCTTAAATTTGGGAAATAAGCTTATTCACGGCCGCTACAAGTTAAGTAGCCCCTGCTACTTACTTAGTAGAACCCTCTACTATTATATAACCCGCTACTCTGAAAAATCAGAAAAAAAAAAAAAAAACTAGCTGTTGAAAAAGTTGTTAAAATGTATTTAAGAGGCATAACGACTCTATTTGGGTTGGAACTATAAATACAAGTTCCTGAAGTATTCCAAAGGTGAAGAACAACTTTATTGAGTTTACATAAGTAAAAAACAAATTTTCAACTTCATTTTCTTAGTTAGATCATTTATTTGTAAGGTTCATTGAGGTGAATCTATTGAGAAGTTGGGTAATTTTTCTTCTTCTCTTTCTCAATTTTTCTTTGGGCTATTAAGTGAGTTTAGAGAGAGAAAGGAAATTATTTATAAGCTTTAATTGCTCATCTTAAAATCATTGTAAGCGTTTGAGTGTGAACCTTAGAAAATACTTGTATAGGTTTGAGTGTGATCCCGTGAAAATACTTTTAAAGGTTTGAGTGTGAGCCTAAATTCTTGGGTTTGATCTTGCACCCTTAAGAAGATCGGAGTAAAATACTCAAGTGTGATATTGAGGAGTGGATATAGGCAAGGGTTGACCGAATCGCTATAAAATTCTTGTGTTTGTTTTTTTCTCTTCCTTCCTTCATTTAAGTAATTTTTAATTTATCTTTAATTTATCATTCCAACCAATTCACCCCCTCTAGGTTTCCAAAGGGACTTTCAAGTAACATGCTCATGCTTGTATGAGAACCATTGAACTTCATGGTGGTTAACATACCAATTAATGTCCCAGCAACTGACTTATCAGCAGAATCAGACAGAAAACGACTTTTCACTAACTTCATAAATTTCTTAGCACTATCGATTTAAGGAATGATAGACTTAATATTGTTTGCTACTGTCATCCGCATAAACATTAAACTTAGTCTGTTCTTTCCCAAGCCTTATGGAAAGTCCTTTCTTCAGTGATGCTAGAATAAGTAAGAACAACGGGATTATCATTCATGAGTATTAAGTCAAGGTCCAAAACACCTAAGTAAAACTTGACTTGTTCACTTCATTCAATAAAGTTAAGCCCATTGAACTTCATAACAGACAAAACTTGCGAATGAAGAGAAATATAAATAAATGATACAAAACACATAAAATGCTTATGCATTAATTCTTTGAGTCATCATTTAAATACATAATACAAATTCAGACAACATTCACATAATATTAAATATACATTGAAGTTCTCCTTTGGGTGATACAACAATATACAACGATAAGACATAATTAATGTTAAATTTAATTTTCACATTATTGGCAATTATACATACTCCAATTATACATGCTTTCTATCTTTGGATATGCTAAGCATTTCTAATCAAGTACATTAATTAACCATATTCATAATTATAAAATTAATGCTTTCTATCTTTGGATATGCTAAGCATTTCTAATCAAGTACATTAATTAACCATATTCATAATTATAAAATTAACTGATCAATTTTTGGGCGATCCTTAAATATATTTATAATCAATTAACTTCAAATTGCCCATTACAAATAATATTACCATGTCATTTTATTAGTAGCATCACATAAGTATGAGTAATTGAATTCATTTAATTTGATATTTATGGAATTTTTTTTAATTTGACTACTTTATTGATTAACGAATTATATATAATATAGACATCAAATTAAATAATCATAACCATAATGTATTTCAATTGAATGAAATATTGTTATATGATAAAGACGAGAAATTGCAATAATATATATGCAACTTGAAGCAATAATAAAGCCATGCTTAAAGATATACACAAAACATTTAACCAACAATTTGTCATCAATCATTTGCACGGTAAAGAAAATTGACAAGAACTCAATTTTATCAATTAATGAATATAATATTTAATTGAATAAATATTAATAATGTATAAAACTCAATTCTATTAATAGAAGTCAATATGAATAGAATATTCTGCCCTTTCATAAAAAAAATGAACACGCATGCACAGCAAATCAATTATATACATGCAAAATTAAATGGGTCAAAACCATGGACTAATTATATTAAAAATAATAAAATATTCATCAATGGGCAGCACATGAAAATAATAAAATATTAATCTTCAAAACTTAATGAACACATAAATGGGCAACACATTGCTGTGTGCGTTGGCTTTATATGCCTAGCCTTCATGCTCTTGAAGACAACAGCGCTCTTGTTAGGCGCTGCCATCCGCACGTCGATCAAGTATTGTCACAAGGCAGTGCGCACACCTCAAACTTGTAATCCGGAAAAACATTTAATTGATTTTTTTTCTTAATCGGGCCAACAAACAACAAGGGGCAAATAATAAATCTCAACAATCAATTTCTCATACAAAACATTAATGAAAAATTATTAGTTATTAAACCATATTCTGATATCACATATAAACATAAATCAATCATCATATGAATTTAATTATAGTATTCATAAAATATTAAATTTATATCTTTAGAATAAGATAATTTTCACGATACAATAATAGATGAAAAACGTGCCTTGATTTATGATAATTTCGTATAAAAAATTATTTGAAGTGAAAAAGCATTGAGAAAATATATTTTTCTTTTTTTACTTTTATATTTTTTGACATTCTTAATGAAGAGAAATTACGATTCTTTTTAGAATTAAGGTTGAGAGATGACCAATTCTTAATTAAGCCTTTTATAGTCACACCTTTTATTAAGGTGTAAAATAATTAGAATATATTTTTTTATTGACCAATAAAACTTTAACAAGTGATAATTGTTAAACCTAAGTCATTTAGGCCATAAATAATGTGCCATAAAAAATCCAACATTTTATACTGAAAATATATTACTAATATTTAGCTAGGTATTTCACAGTATTTTTTTATTATTTTCTACTTCATTAAAATTTTATTAGTAAATTTGAGTATTATATTATTGGATAGAGCTTTGGAAAGGGTCAGTGTAATTGTTCAAGCTTATTACTGTCCTTAGAAAGTTGGCATAATTTATTTGTTTTGATAAACCAAGAGATTTTTTATTATTGAATATTTGAGAAATGTAAGAGAATTAAAAAGATATACAAATCCAAGAAAATATATATATATGCAATTTACACTCAATTAAATTTATAATTAAAAAAAAATTATCTAAACTTAATCCTAAAAATATAATTAAATTAATATATAAAATAAAAATTAACAAAAAAGTACAGAAGAAGTGTAAAGATCAATGAACAAGAAATCATCAAAGTTATTCAAGATTCCAGCGATCAAATTTTACATGACTCATAGTCTTTATAAAATATAAATAAAAAACATATATAGTTAATACTTAATAGAAAATAAAATCTTAATGAATATCTCAAAATTGAAGACTTTTTTTTTTTTTTGTTTTTAAAAAGATAGCATAAACGCTCTTAATATCATAGTTATAAAAATCGGACTGAATCAATCAGTCAAATAGAAAAAATTAAAAATCGAATCAAGGATCAGTATAATCAGTCTCCATTTTTCAATCTCTGAAAAATCAATTAAAAAATTAATATATCGGCCGGTTAATCGATGAAATGGTCAAATCATATCAGTTTTTCTGGTTCGAGTGAGTCAGCTTTTTTTAATTTTTTTTATTTTTTTATCAAAACGACGTCATTTTTGTTAAGCAAAAAGGCGCCGTTTTGAGTTAAAAGAAATTAAGAGAATTTAAATAGTTTTGTTACAATTTTATCCGATGCCAAAATCTACTCGACGCCAAAATAATGTCCTTATTGCATGTTACCCTATTGCGTGAGTAGATGTTTGAGCAAGTGAATATTCATAGCTTACTATATATATATATATATAACTTTTGACTTAATGTGATTGGATTGACACTATAAAAAATATGATTTTATATAAATTATTAATTTAAATATAATTACATTATATTTATTTTTATCATAAAGATAATAATGTCAAATTATAGATACATATATATGTATCCCAATTTTTTTTATTTAATCAATTTGACTCTGATTAAACTTATGATCCTTTGATTTTCTACCTTCACCGATTTTTAACCAGTCCGATTTTGAAAATATTGCTTAACACAATAAATAATCATTCACTCAAAAAGAAGCTCAACCGTACATGAAAAGGTGCAAATATAAAATAATAATAATAATAATAATAATAATACTTGCTATTAAGTGTCATCTTGACCTTACAAAATAAATAATTAGCCAAAAATTTGAAGAAATCGCCGCAACATGATACTTGTTGTTACCTTGCACAATAAATTTGCACATGAAGCCCAAAATTAAAGAAGTTAATGGTGTTATCCAGCTAAAAAGAAAAATAAATCATTAAATTTTAATTATTTTTTATTTTAATTATTAAAAAAAATCATTTTATATCAGTTACTAATTTTTATAAAAATTTTCTTCAGATAATCAATTACTGAAATCTTACATTGAGAAGCTGACATAGCATGCCACGTCAGCAGCAGAATCCAATCTTATGCCATGTAAATGCCACATGTATGTCATGTAGATGTCACATTATTTAAGGTTATAAGTCAGTATGTCACGTAAATTTATAATACTTAAAGTCACTAAATTTTAGTGAGTTTTTCATTTTGATCACTAAAGAAAAACTCATTTTCAGATTAATCACTAAAATTCTAATTTTTTTCATTTATACTCACTGGATTTTGAGGTTAAAAAACTGACGTGACATTTCATATCATAGCTTGATAATGAGAAAATTGTCACGTTGATGCCATACAGATGCCATACAGATGCTACATAATCACAAATGTCATGTAAACAATGTCATGTCAGATATAAAATTTAACTTATAAAATAAAAAATTAAATAACTAATTTAATATTTATGCAATACATTAAATAATTTTTGATAATTACTAAAATATAAATAAATTCATAATTTAACATATACGTTTTTATCAATATCCAGACCCTTAACTCAAAATTTATCAATATCCAGAAATTAAAATTCTCACTTCCTTTGAATAACAATGTTCTCCTATTTGGTGAAATGATCAGATAATAATCAAACCCACTTTAGAGGAATTTTTATGCCGATTTGAGTTTATGTATTTGTTCATAAATAAGCAGAGGAAGTAAAGAGAGGAGAAGAAGAAAAGGAATGGTATATTTGATTTTTTTAGACTTTTTATATTTGTTTAGTGACTTTTGGTTATATTTTAGTGATTATAAAAAATTAATTGTTTAATTTTTATTTTATAAGTTAAACTATGCATGTTTATGTGTTAATAAAGTTTATGTGGCATTTGCGTGGTATTGACGTGACACTTGCTTATCTTTAGGTGATCACATGACATGCCACCTCAGTTTTCTGACTTCAAAATTTGATGAGTGACCTATAAATAAAAAAATTAGAAATTTAGTGACTGATCTGAAAATAAATTTTTCTGTAGCGATCAAAATGAAAAATTCACTAAAGTTTAGTGACTTTAAGTGTTATAGGTTTACGTGGAATGATGATTCATCAACACGAATGATGTGGTATCCATGTGGCATGAGATCAGACTTCAATGCTGACATAGCGTGCCATATTAGCTTCTCAGTGTAAGATTTCGACGAGTGACCATCGAAAGAAAATCTTTACAAAGGTTAGTGACTGATCTTAAACGATTTTTTTTAATGACCAAAATGAAAAAATGGCTAGAATTTAGTGATTTATTTTGCTTTTTACCCAGTATTTCCCTCTCAAAATAAAAAAAAATAGTTAAGTTAGAGGTAATATTAATATAAAATTCAAATCCTAAATCCAGAAAAATTCTTTTTTTTTTTTTTTTTTTTTTTTTATCTTCCTAATCAAAACATGTAACTAATAAAATAGTATCCTGTATATAATGTAAATGTCACACTCCAACCTCAATGATATGCCAATCTCAGAGTATGAAAAGGTATAAAATCACCTATATCTATGGAACCAAGCAATCTATACAAATTTTGGATCAATATCAAATTAAATCTCCATGCACTACACTATAATCAATCAATAATTATAGATCTCATTCATATCACCATAAATCCCACTTATTCACTATGGATCAAAAATACCAAATCTAACCCATCATCTGCAATAAACAAGGGTCCATCAATATAGTACCCAAAATGAATCATACAAATTACTATCTATATGTCATTCAATACTACGGAGCCACTAAAATCATCATCCAAAAATAATAACACAATACATATAATTGTTCAAAACTAAACGTGATGAAACTTCTTGTGAAGAAAAATATCAAGAAGTTTGTTCCTCACTCTCTAGGCCCTCTGTTCTAGTACTTGAAAAACATATATGAAGAGAAGTGATTTTTTAACTCAATGAATTATGAAATACCTAATACTTAGGGTTTATGGAGAGATAACAATAATTATATAAGTATCAATTGGTATAGGTCAATATCAATTACAATAGTATGACTAAAAAGAATGATACTATGAAGTCAATAAGTAAATGACATAACAACAGTAACAATAAATAGTAGTGAGGTAGTACTCTTCCCATATCAATCAATACATATGTTTGGCCAAGTATACGCCTAGGATAAATAGCCCTTCCTAAGTAAGACACTGATAATAGACTCTATTAGTTGAGTCATTGATGCATATGATTTAATAAATTATCCCTCATTGGCAAAGGCATTCAGTCACAATCATGGTTTGAGGTTCGGTCAAGGCTAGGTAAGTTTAGTAATAATAAACTGGCACAAATGACCTCTCAATATCAAATAAGAAATTTCAAGATCATTTAATATGTTACAACAATGAGTTATAAACAAACTAAATAAAAATAATACAATAGGTTAACCAATAAAAAGGTATCAATGAATCATTTGTACAACAAAATGAGGATTTTTAAATTCAAGCCATTAAGATCAAAATTAAACTTATGAAAAAACACATATAGTAATGGAAGGTAAGAAAGCTCAAACAAGGTGGGTTACCATGCATTAATATATTTCATAACTCACCTCAATTATGGTACCCTCTTAATATAGTTCAACCACTTTAAGGTCATTGGCTCACCTCAACTCAAGACTAAATCAAACATATCCAAATATTAGAGTTTCCTAACCTAAGAAGATTCAAGTGCAATCCTTATAATTCTAGACTCTCTAAAGTCCTTTTAAATGTTTTATAACTCTAATATAACAATTAATTGAAGAAATAATTAAAGTATAGGTATTAATTACTATTCACATTACTATTCGCTTCATAATCATTAATATTATCACCTACCCATCTTACCATTAATACTAGTAACAAATACTCATAATTACTTACCATAACTTATAAATAACTTTTATAAATATTATTAATCTTAAATCACAACTAAAAGAAAGTTTGAGAAATTTACCTTTGTTTCTCACAACTTGAAATCCCTTGATTTGATGAGCCATACCTCAACACACCATTTATAATAGTAAATATAAGAGTCTTCTTTGTTCCACTTCATTCTTTAATTTCACCAATTGAGAATTCTTATCTTAGGCTTCCTTGATTTGATCAATTAGGAGTGGCTTGACTTGAAGGTGTGCCAAAAGCACTCCAACATCTGCTAATTGAAATTGAACTCTCATATCATGCAAGCTTTGCATCTCCCTTATCAATGGCCTACTATGTATTGAATATCAGCTAGACTTCCTAATAATTTTCAGCTCAAAGAATCAACAGCCAAATTAGCTTTTTTCCGATGATAAAGGATCACACAATCATAATCCTTAAGTAATTCCACCCATCTCTTTTGCCTATGATTCAGATCTTTTTACTGGAAAATATACTTTAAGCTCTTATGGTAAATGTATATCTCACATTTCTCCCTATGTAAATAGTGTCTCCAAAATTTCAAAGCAAACACTACTATAGCTATTTCCAAGTTATGGGTTGGTAACTTAGCTTATGCTTTCTTAATTGTCTACAAGCATAAGATATTACCTTACCATTTTGCATTAGGATGCAACCAAGCCCATGCTCGATGTGTCACAATGAACCACATACCCTCCTTCACTAGATGCAATGATAGAATAGGTGCAATGGTGAGGCAAGTCTTGAGCTTGTGGAAGCTCTCTTCACATTCATTCAAATATTGAAACTTTACTTATTTTAGAGTGAATGGAGCTGCTAACTAGAGAAATCCTTAACAAATCTCTTGTAATAAGCTGCTAAATTTGAGAAACTTCTAACTTTCATTACATTAGTGGGTCTAGACCAATTAAGGATCGCTTCAACTTTCTTTGAATCTATAGAAATCATTTTCTTACTAATCACATGCCTAAGAAAATAAACTCGGTCAAGCCAAAACTCACACTTAGAGAGCTTAGCTATCACTACCCGTTTTCGGACCGCAACAGTCTTAGGGCATGGGAGATGCCAATGGCGACCAGCTCCCATAGAACCCAGTATCATATGGATAATCTATCAACCACAATATATTATCCATTTTAGTTAGTTACCATCCATTCTGTTATTCTGTCATGCATTCTGTGATTTACTGCAAATAGCTGTAACAATCCATAAATCATACCATATAACTCATATATCATCAAGTATCATATATACATATTTATTTCCTAGCTAACCCATACATACCCCATGGAGCAGCTAGATTATGAACACCAAAATATAGAAATACAGAAAATATACATCAAATGACTGTAGCAGAAATCCCCGGATGAGAGATGACAGGATTTTGCACTCTACTCTTCTCCTGAAATGGGTAAACAAATAAAGGGTGAGTATATAAGATACTCAGTGGATCTATATGCATCACAAATCAAATGGGATGGAACAATGATATATATATATATATAGATGTTAAAGGAACAATGGGACAGTATCAATCATGTTGGTTTACAGAATCAAAATCAGAAATCAATAGGAATATCAATGGTCATATCAAGTCATGGAATCATATGGTAAGACAGATATAGGACCCTGAAACACGTAGACTATGTATAATCACACAGTCGATCACATATCAAGTAGGCATAAGACTGATCAGGTCCTATGGCAGGGACCAATAACCCTTCCCAGCTAGGGCAATAATATCAATGTGCACATTGCCAATAATATGTACCCACTACCCTGTCGGAGCTGCAGCTTTGTCAAACTACATTTAGGTCAATACAAATGAATATCACATCAATAGATACCATTATGCAATAATGGTATCATCACTGTCAATAAACTCAATATCTTTCAAATCAAATAATATTTGAATCAAAGGCATTGTAAGATACAATATACAAGCAAGGATAAAGGTTATGGTAAACAACAAAGGTATGGAACAAAGGTTAGTTCGGCAAGGAAAATCGGTAGGCCAATTGGCATACCAACGTCGCTGGCGACAATGGCATTCAAATGGTAGGCCTATGGAATACAATGCAATAGGCCAAAAGCAAATGAACTAGGCATTTCATCAAACACATGGTGGGCATATAATGGCAAGCCAATAGGTTAGGTTAGGGTGCAAAATTGACTTGCCCAATTCAACCAACATCAAGCTACATTATTAATAATGACATAGGCATCAAGGAAACAATATTAAACATTATCAAATGAGGTCAAATTGGCTATAGAAATCATGAAAGAAACAAGCAAAATACAAGGCAATGAATAGTAACAAAGGGTTTAGCCAAAATGTGTCATCCAAGGGAGGTTTCCAATTTCAATTCTAATGCAATATACATGTTAAATGATGCATATAAGACTCACCTAATGCTTCAAATTGCTTTGGAAACAAGTTTTTCACCCAAATTCTCCAATTGAGCTATATAACACACCTTTGTCAAATATTATGTTCTACATCAAATAAACCATCAATTAATTGCTTATTCACATCCAATTGACATATTCTAACATCAATTAACAAAATCAAACACTAAATCATCAAACTCTTTCTTACAACTTCAAATAAGCTAGGTAAAATTAGGTATTCCTATCAATTAGCATCAATTGATGCAATCTAACTACAAACTCATCAAATTCAATCTAAATAACATCTAATTATCAATAAAATCACACAAAATACATTCTTACCTAAATGAAGTGTAGTGGACGAAACCTCCCTTCAAACAATCCTTGAATACCTTTGTGTTTCCAAGCAAATTAAGAATGGAGGATGATAAAACTAGGTTGCTAGATAGGTTTTCTATAAATTTGCTTAAGAAATTTGATGGAAATTTTGAAGAAAATAGATGGGAAAAGGATGAAGAACATTCAGCCAAGCTAGAGAAGAAAGAAGGAAAATGGCAAAAATTTTCCTTAGTAATTCTTTTATACAAAAATTAATTTGATAAATTATAACTTAATCCCCGAACTTTCATATATCACATTATGGTCCAAAATCTTCTGTAATTTATTTTGTCAATTCTGTCAAGGATTGGAATTCAAAGTGGGGAGTTAATAGGCTTATTTTAATTTATACTTATTTATAAAAATGGTTCCAGAGTCATTCTGTAACTTCGTCGGACCCATTTCCACTATTCACCTTAAACTTCCATTTATTTATAATTTTGCCATTGGTTACTTTTTCAGTATTCCTAAATGATTTTCACTTCTTCTTTTTTTTACCAAAATTACACATATTTTATGGTGATCTTTTACCCTTAGGTCAACTTCAGAAATTCTTCTATTGACCGAACTACTAATTTCTCCGCAGTATTTTTGACACCGCCGCTTTTCGGAAAAGTAACAAGTTCACTTTCTAACTGTGTCTCTAAAATTATTTCCCATCATTTCAAGACTTATGTACCCCATACTAAGAACTAATTCATACATATGAGTTATAACTTTTTAGGGTATTACATTCTACCCCCCTACAAATAAATTTGTCCTCGAATTTAAATAAAACATACCTCATTGCTGGAACAAAAATGGATATCTGCTTCTCATCTCCTGCTCACTCTCCCAAGTGCACTCCTCCATAGACTGATTCCTCCAAAGCACTTTAACCATTGGGATCTCCTTATTTCGTAGTTGTCTGACTTGTCTATCAATAATCTCCACTGGAAGCTCCTCATAAGACAAGTCATCACTGAGATCCACATCCTGAACCTCCAATATGTACGATGGATCAGACATATACTTCCGCAGCATAGAGATATGGAAAATCGAATGTATGTGGCTCATGCTAGATGGAAGAGCCAATCTATAGGCCACATTACCAATCTTCTCAAGAATCTCAAACGGGCCTATAAACCTTGGTAATAACTTACCCCTCTTCCCAAATCTTATAACACCCCTCATCGGTGAGACCTTAAGGAAGACATGATCACCAACTGCAAAATGTACATCCTTTCTCTTCTGATCAGCATAACTCTTTTGCCTACTGAAGGCAGTCCTCATCCGCTCTTTGATCATAGGAATCTTTTCCATAGTCTTTTTTATCAACTCTGGCCCCTCTAGCTGCTTCTCTCCAGGCTCCACCCAACACATTAGAGATCTACATTTTCTACCATATAGTACTTCAAATGGAGCCATACCAATAGAAGAGTGATAACTGTTGTTATAGGAGAAATTTATCAATGGCAGATAATAATCCCAGTTATCTTTGAAATCCAGAACACACAATCTCAACATATCCTCCAAAATTTGGATTGTCCTTTCCGACTGCCCATCAGTCTGCAGATGGAAATCAGTACTGAATCGTAACTAGGTACCCATAGCCTCCTGAAATTTTTGCCAAAAATGAGAAGTGAACTGTGTACCCCTGTCTGAAATAATTATCAATGGAACTCCATGAAGTCGCACAATCTTATCCACATACAATTGTACGTACTGAGCTGCCGTGTAGCTGGTCTTAACCTCTAGAAAATGAGAAGACTTCGTCAAACGGTCAACAATCACCCATATAGAATCATAATCCCTCGAAGTCCTCGGTAGACCAACTATAAAATCCATAGTAACTTGCTCCCATTTCCACTCTGGCAACTCAATCTCCTGAAGTAGCCCTGATGGCTTCTGATGCTCGAACTTAACCTGCTGACAGGCTAAGCATTTAAACATAAACTAAGCTACATCTTTCTTCATCCCTGGCCACCAATATACATCTCTCAAATCATGGTACATCTTGGAAATCCCTGGATGTATACTGTAGGATGAGTAATAAGCCTCTCTCATAATCCGATCCTGTAGCCCATCAAAATTTGGTGCACATATGTGCTTCCCACATCTCAGTACCCCATTCTATACTGTAAAATCTGTCATCTTCCCACTCTGTACCTCTCCCTTAAGCTTTAGTAGATAAAGATCCCTATCCTGAGCCACTTTTATATCATCAATCAATAGTGACTTCACTCGAAATTAGGCTATTAGAGCCTGGTTCCGATCCTAGAATCCCAACTCCAACTCTAATCCCAAATCTGCTAACTCTCTCATATCTCGGATCAATGGCCTCCTGCCAATCATAATATGATCTAGACTACCCATCGATTTCCTACTCAGAGCATCTGCCACTACATTGGCCTTATCCGGGTGGTAAAGAATCTCACAGTCATAATCCTTAAGTAACTCCACCCATTTGCACTGCCGAAGATTCAGATCCTTTTGCTAAAATATATACTATAGACTCTTTTGATCAGTATATATATCACATTTCGATCCATATAAGTAATGTCTCCAAATCTTCAAGGCAAATATCACAGGTGCCATCTCCAGATCATGAGTTGGATAATTTGCTTCATGTTTCTTTAACTGACGCATAAGCAATTACCCTATCAATCTGCATCAATACACATCCCAGACCAATCCATGAAGCATCACAATATATAGTGAATTTCTCCCCCTCTCCTGTTAATGCCAACACTGGAGCATTAGTGAGGCAATACTTCAAAGTCTGAAAACTGTGATCAAACTCATCAGTCCATACATATCGCTCCTGTTTTCTCATCACTCTAGTCAATGGAGCTGCAATCTGGGAGAAATCCTTCTCAAACCTCATATAATATCTAGCCATACCTAGAAAACTACAAACCTCTGAAACACTGGTAGGCTGAGGACAATTAGCAACCGCTTCAATCTTATGAGGATCCACCTTAATCCCATCCTTGCATATAACATGCCCAAGGAAATACACTTCGGTTAGCCAGAACTGACATTTAGATAACTTAGCATACAATCGATACTCCCAAAGTGTCTGCAACACAATTCTCAGATGCTCTACATGTTCCTCCTCACTCCTAGAATAGATAAATATGTCATCAATGAATATAATGACAAACTTATCCAAATATAACTTGAATCATCAATTCCATAAAAGCAGTCGGTGCATTGGTCAACCCGAATGACAACACTAAAAACTCATAATGCCCATACCGAGTCCTAAAAGCAGTCTTAGGTATATCACCCTTTTTAATCTTCAACTGGTGATACCCAGACCTCAGATCAATCTTAGAAAAATGGCTGGCACCCTACAACTAATCAAACAAGTCATCTATCAGAGGCAATGGATACTTGTTCTTCACTATCACCTTATTCAACTGCCTGTAGTCTATACACATCCTCAAGGAGCCATCTTTCTTCCTTACAAACAGTACTGGTGCACCCTAAGGAGAACTACTTGGTCCGATGAACCCTCTATCCAATAGCTCCTGTAACTGTATCTTCAATTCCTTCAGTTCTGCTGGAGCCATTCTGTATGGAGGAATAGATATAGGGTCAGTGCTTGCATGCACCTTAATCTCAAACTCAATCTCCCTATCAGGGGGCAATCCTGGTAACTCATCAGGAAATACATCAGGAAACTACTAAACCACCGGTATCTGATCCAACTGTATAGAAGACCTATGTACATCTACCATATGTGCTAAATAGGCTGAACAACCTTTCCCAATCATCCTCATGGCTTGGATAGCAGAAATCAGGTTAACTCGAAACTCCCGAATATCACTCTGAAACTCAAACTCTGGCTGCCCCTCAGGCTGAAACCTAACCCTCTTCCGATAACAGTCAATAACTGCTCGATGCCTCGTCAGTTAATCCATACCCAAAATAACATCTAACTCTAACACAGGCAACTCAATCAAATCAACACGCAAGATGTGATCATCAATCTCAACAACACAATCAGGATAGTACTAATCAACATCAACACTATCACCCATAGTAGTAGTAATCATTAAAGGCACATCTAATAATCTCCTCTCCTTATTCAATTTAGGTGCAAAGTGTGGTGACATAAAGGAATGAGTAGCATCAGAATAGAATAAGGCATCTGCAATCTCATTCTGAATCAAGATAGTACCTATAACCACGTTGTCTGCTCTCTAGGCCTCCTAGGTGTTGACAACAAATACTCTGCCCTGGCCCCTACCAGCTGGAGCCTAACTACCACTAGGAGCCTATCCCACCCTACCTCTGCCTCTACCTATAACCTCTCTACCCATATTCTAACTCGCCTGAACCACTGGCTGAGAAACCGTAACAGATGGCTGCTGATGCTCACCCCATAGAAGACATCTGCTAATGAAGTGACCCTGCTGTCCACACTTTAAACAGGCACTTGTCTGTAACCGGCACTCCCCTTATGCCTCTGACCACAAAATCCACAAATAGGAATGTTGGGTGTCTATGCAACTGGTCTCAAGGAACCCTGTGAATAAGCAGATGTAGACCATGTCACTGGTGGTCCCCTACTCTGTATCCTCCTCCTCTGACTATTAACAGATGATCTCAGCTCGAATCAAGGCACTGGCTTTGTCTGTCTAGGCTGGGAGCTACTCTCCCCCCTTATAATCTGAGATCCTGGACCCCATTTTCTCTTCTAGTCCCTCTTAGCCCTCTCAGTCTTATATTTCTCCTCTATCTATGTAGCCTTGTCAATCACTATCGTTAGAGAAGTAAACTCAGTAGCTAGTAATGCATTATGCAGTGCAGCATGAAGACCCCTCAAGAACCTACTAATCAAATCAGCCTCTGTAGGAACAATATGAGTAGCATACCTACTCAACCGAATAAACTCCTCCACATACTCCTCTACTGATCTGTCACCCTGCTCCAACTGCTCAAATCTAACCAGGTTACGAGTCTTCACCCCCTCTGTAATGAACTCATCAATGAGACCCTGTCGAAACTCAGCCCATATAGGTGGGTGCTCACCATATAGCCTGGGCTCCATCCTCCTAGAAAACCAGGTTCATAACTTACCCTTCAGTAATAATCCAATCAGCTCAACTGCTCTCAACTCTGAACATGATAGTCTCCTCACTACCTTCTCTACCTCCTCCAAGAAATCTATAGGATCTAGGCCTCTGTCTCCCCTAAACTCATATCGATACTCCTCCCTCCTCTATCACTCTCTGACCTCCCTGTACAGCAGGCTCCCTCTGAACCCTATCTAGCTGCACAGGAGCCGGTACCACTGAAACTGCCTAGGGTACTACAGGTGGAGGCACTACTGCTAGAGCTAGTGCTTGAGGTACATGCTGATGCTCCCTCCTCAAATCAGCCATCTCTCTCCATAACTCCATCAGTCCTTTCATCATCTCCACTCTTCAGGGGTCATTACCCCTCTCTGTATCCTCTGAAATCCATCGGGATCTAGACGGACCCTCTGATACTGCAATCTCTGTCACCAGTGACTCATTGGAGGCCACCTCTGCCTCCCTGGTATCTCTGTCTCTATCATCAGATATCTCTGTAATCTGTCGAGAAAAATAAAAATAGTCTCAGAAAATGACAGAAATGCAAAATAACAACATATAACAGATGCTAACAGCAAAGGATGACAAAAGAAATCCTTTGCTCCATGGTATACTTAATTATGCCTCATTCATTACTTAGTCACTATTCCTCTGTAATTCGAATACTATTCATCTGTAACCTAGATTCCACTGTCTATAACCTAGAGCTCTGATACCACCTCTATCACGATCCATTTCTGGATCGTGATAGTCCTAGGACACTGGAGATGCCAATAGCGATCGGCACCCGTAGAACCCAGTATCACATGCACAATCTATAAACCACAATATATTACCCATTTTAGTTAGTTACCATCCATTTTGTTATTCTGTCATGCATTTTGTAATTTACTGCAAATAGCTGTAACAATCCATATATCATATCATATAACTCATATATCATCAAGTATCATATATACATGTTTATTTCCTAGCTAATCCATACATACCCCATGGAGTAGCTAGATTATGAACACCAAAATACAGAAATACAGAAAATATATATCAAATGACTGTAGCAGAAATCTCCGGATGAGAGATGACAGGATTCTGCACTCTACTCCTCTCCTGAAATGGGTAAACAAATAAAGGGTGAGTATATAAGATACTCAGTGAATCTATATGCATCACAAATCAAATGGGATGGAACAATGATATATATATATATATACATGTTAAAGGAACAATGGGACAGTATCAATCATGTTGGTTTACAGAATCAAAATCAGAAATCAATAGGAATATCAATGGTCATATCAAGTCATGGAATCATATGGTAAGACAGATATAGGACCCTGAAACACGTAGACTA
>CANXYC010245565.1:0-16839 GCA_948193065.1 Aleurites moluccanus | reverse complement strand
TAATGGTGGAGGATGGAAGATTAAGCTTTAAACTCAAGTTTGCTTTGAATTTCTTTAAGAAAATTTGATAAAAATTAAAAAAAAATGATGGAGAGCAAGGAAGAGAGGTTCGGAAACCTTAACAAAAGGAAGAAGATGATGGAAATTGTTCTAAGTCATGAATATATATTAAAAATTATATGAAAAATTATAATTTAATCCCCAAACTTTCATATATTACACTTTGATCCCAAATTCTTTTGTAATTTATTTTGTCAATTCTGTCAGGATTTGGATTTCAAAGTAGGGAGTCAATAAGCTTATTTTAATTTATACTTATTTATAAAAATGGTTTCAGAGTCATTTTGTAACTCCGGCGGACTAATTTTCACTATTCACCTTAAAGTTTCATTTATTTATAATTTTGCCATTGGTTACTTTTTTAGTGTTCCTAAATGATTTTCACTTCTTTATTTTTACCAAAATTACACATGCATTATGGTGATCTTTTACCCCCTGGTCAACTTCAGAAATTCTTCTGTTGACCGGACTGCTAATTTCTCGAACACCGCCGCTTTTCAGAAAAGTAACTAGTTCGCTTTCTAACTGTGTCTCTAAAATTATTTCCCATTATTTCAAGACTTTTGATCCATATACTGAGAACTAAATCATGCATATATGTTAGAACTTTCTAGGATATTACAATAAGGCTTGGTCTGCCTTATATATTTTACATGTGAATTATATATGGTTATATGTGTTAAGGCCCAATATTTGTCTTATCCATATGAATTGTATATTGATGACCTGTTTATTGGAACCAGACAATTGTTGCTACTTAATTTTCTTTCTTCTGCAACTGGTGTGCAAAACCTATTAACTAATATTTGCTTATCTTTTATTTATATTGTTTGTTCAACCCTTATGTATGACATGATGTATATTAGATTCACTGAGTATTTTTATATTCATTATGTAATTATTGAACATTTTTCAGGTCTAGAGTAGTGAGCAGGTTCCAAAATCTTTTCCTTTGTGGAACTAGCAGTGTAATTATTTTAACTCTGTCTATGTATTATTTTCTAACAGCTCCATGGACTTGTATATGAAAATAGATAGATTGTATAAATGGATGTATAATGTTATATGTAGGTTAATTATGATTATGGCATGTGTGGTAATTGAATGCAGTGACAGAATTATAGAATATAGAACAGTATAATAATAATTGGGTAATAGTAAGATATTAATTGGATATGCTATGGGTACTACGGGTGTCAGTCGCCTTTAGCTGTTCATGCATCCTAGGACTGTCATGTTCCAATTTTGGGATGTGACAATGGAGTGGATGAACCTAATGTTGTTGATGATGTATTATATCTTCCTACACCTCCTATTCAATATGAACATGTTCCTCCTATTCAGACTGAACCTGCTCCTCCTATGCATTATAAAATTCCTCCTTGTATTTAGACTCAACCTACTTCTCCTATGCAATTTGAACCTACTCATCCTATGTAGTCTAATGTGATTATAGAGAGTGCACCTTCTTTACATGAGGTGAATGTTGAGTCAGTTATTGGTGATGATGATATTCCTACAACTGTTGAAAATGTAAGAGACAACCTCTATGATGTTTACATTAAAACTCAGAGCAGTTGTGTAAACAATGAAAGGGTAATGGGTGATACAATTGGCTTGTAAACAGGTGCTCAAAATAATGATAATGATGCATAGAATGTCTATGTTGATAGATTTGATCAGCCAATAGGCAATATGTATGATAGGAATACAGAAGACAATGCATTCCCCCTGAAACAGGTTTTGAACCTAGTTTTGCATCTCCAGTACCTTTTGATGGTGATATGAGACAAAGGAAAAGCAAAGCTAAGGTTATTGAAAGACCAACAAAGAAGCATAAACTCAATATAAAGGGTTATAATATGAGAAGCATATTTATCTAAGAGTCAAAAGGTGTTGAAGATAACAGCTATGATAGTAGTTATGACAACAATAATGATAGCATAAATACTGAGACCAATATGAAGGATGGTGACACTCATAACAGAGGTGGACCTACTAGGTATGATGGTAGTGATTTATTAGATGATAGCTCATATGACTTCATTGAAAGTCCATTAGTTTAAGATGAACTGCTTGGTTCAGAAGATGAGGATAACAATTCTGAATCTCATAATAAGCAGGAAGAAGCTAAAGATTTAGGCAGAAGAAGAATAAGAAGTACTTTCAATCCTGATGCACAATGTCCATCTTTTGAATTGGGTATTACCTTTGCTTTTGCTAAGGAATTTAGAGATGCAATAGTAAGTTATGCAGTTGCTAATAGGGTGGGAATAAAAAATGGCTATAAATGATAATAATCGAATAAGGGCAAGGTGTCAAGAGGATTGTCCTCTCGCATCTTTACAAGCAAAGATAACAACACTAGTGACTTGATTATGAAGACATACATCCCCAAACACAAATGTAAGAGGGTTTTCCACAATCCAAGAGTTACTGCAAAGAATCTTGCTAATTTCATCATAAAGAAGATATTTGATGAACCAACTATTAAATGTAAGGAATTAAAGAAAATGGCCAAGAAGAAGTTAAAGATCTCTGTGTTTAATTCCATGGTTAAGAAAGTAAGGTTAATGGTCTTGACAGAACTTGATGGAAATTACAAAGTAGAATACTCTGAGCTTGAAGCATATGGTTAGGTAGAAGAGTGTTTTCAAGACTTTTTATGTGCTTTGAAGCATGTAGAAGGAACTGGATGGATGGATCGATGCAGACCAATTATTGGTCTTGATGGTTGTTTCTTGAAGAGTTTATGCAAAAGGCAATTGTTAGCTGCAATAGGAGTTAATGCAAACTATCAAATGATTCCAATTGCCCGAGCTATTTCTGAAAAAGGAAAATAAGTCCAACTGGAAGTGGTTTATGCAGTAGTTGGTGAAGGTTCTGGATCTGAAGGATAGAGCTGGGTATACATTCATATTTGATGTGCAAAGGGTAAGTTTTGTTTATTTGAATCTTTGAGTTGCACATGGATTATGATTTATGTTGTATTTACAATTGTTGTCTTTTTTATATGTAGGGTCTGTTGCCTGCATTAGATAAAACAGTATCTATTGCAAAACATAGGTGGTATGCAAGACATATTTATGTCAACTAGAGGAAGAAGTGGAGAGGGGAGGAATTAAGTAGAAAATTCTGGAGATTAGTTTGGTCTACATATGAGGAGGAATTCAAAGACAACCTTGAATTGCTTGCTGCAGAGAATGGAGTGAAAGCTGTACAAGATTTACTCCATTATCCACCACATAAATGGTGCAAAGCCTATATGAGCACTAGGTGTTCTTATGAGATGGTGGATAATAATATATTTGAGGCATTTAATTATTGGATGCTAGAGGCCAGGGAGAAACATATTATAAGCCTTTTAGAGACAATCAAGAGAAATGTCATGACTATGCTATGGAAATATGGTGATGCTATTAGAAAGTGGCCTGGTGACTATTCTCCTTCCTCTATGGAGAAGTTTGAAGAGAACTAGGTTAAATCAATAGAATGTGAGGTAAAGTTCAATGGTGATCATGCATATGAGATTGGTCATGGTGAAGACATGCATGCATTGTTTTTAAATAAGAGAGTATGCACCTGTAAAAGTTGAGATTTATCTAGTATACCATGTGCACATGCAATATGTGCTTTGTTGAATGAAAAAGAAGATCCAAAGAAGCATATCTCATACTATATTCAAAATCCATTTATATCAAGGCGTACTCCCATCATTTGCAACTAGTGAGAGGTAGAAAATTTTAGAAATTTAATGAGTTTGAACCAATCCAACATCCTCCTATTGTAGTTAAGCTTGCGAAAAGGAATAAGCTAAGGGTAAAGGGTCAAGATGAAGACCAACAAAAGAATAAAACTGGGAAATTATCTAGAAGGGGGATTGTGATTAGATGCAGCAACTGCAAAGAAATTGGGCACAATAAGAAAGGGTATAAGAAGGAGAAGAGAAACGTATGTAATGCAATTGTGCCTACGCTTGGTCTATATGTAAGCTTTACTAACTGTTGTAAAATATGTGGTACTAATATAATCTTTGTGATTTGTAGGTGAATGATGTTAATGACAATGTTGCAAGCTTATCAACAAATGGAAATATACAAGTTCAGTCACATGTTTTCACATCAAACAAGAGGAAGCATCCTAGGGAGACTGATAGAGGTGAAGAAAGTAAAAGGGGTAGAAGTCAGAAAGCAACAAATCTAGAGCCAACAAGTGTAAATGTTGCAATTGGTGATGCAAATCCACCGCCAGCAACTCAACAACCAGCAGTTGGAAATGCTGCAAGTGGAAATGCAAATCCATATCCAGCTTCAGAACAACATCCAACAAGTCAGACTCGAAGATCTTCTTCAATTCCATCCATGTCCTCTCCTCAAATAGCAAGAGAATTGGATGATAAATGTAAGAGGGCACCAAGAAAGAAGTAAATCTCTGGTTATGGTGTACATATTGATGAGAATATTGGCAAAACAACATACAATGTAAGTTAGTTCTAAATCTCAGTTTGGGATTTAATATTGTTGTTGTTATTGATGAAGTTGATCATTATTATGCATGTATTTAACATTGGCAATATAGTGTCAAAATTATAGTATTAATCATTTATGCATTGATTGCAGCCAACCCAATCAGATGAGAGAGTTATCTTGGCTGATCCGGATGATATATATGGATTTGGCAAACCTAAGTTCTATTATAAGAGGCCAAAGAATGCAAGACTTAATACTTCAAACACCATGAATACAAGAGGTCAATCAAGTAGGACTAGTTTGCATGTTTCACCTCCTGTTGACATACTAATGAAGCTTGGTGCACCTGTTAGAAGAAAATTTTAATTTTGAACACCTGATCATCACAGCGAGGGAACAACTAACCTCCCAAACAAAGCAAGTAAACTGCAATGGCAAGGTGGTGATGCATTTATTAGAAGACAACTTCATGAGCAGAGACAATTGAAGATCTTAAACCTAACTAAAAAAATGCCTCTGAAGGAGATAGCATTTAGTACATATATATAAATTTTGCTTTTTGTATCATTTTGTTTTTGTACGTCTGTTATATAGTTGGTGAGTGAAAGTTGTCCAATATTCAGACATTTTTCTAGTAATATGATTAGGAAAAAATTAGACACCTGTATGTATGACCATATAGTAGTAGCTGTACCTTTTTGGCTTTTGTTCTGTTATTCCAGTTTTATAAAAACTTTCAGATGTATGAGTTTTATCCAAACTGGTGACACATATTATGAACTTCTAATGCTGTAATTGTATATCCTTCAATTAATCAATGGTGCATATTTATGAAAGATTACCAGATGTCCACTTAATGTCCATTATTACTTATTATATTCATTTCATATATTACAAGAAAGCAATGGCAAATGGTGTAACTAGAATACAATAAATACTACTTTATCAATTTTAAACCATTACAGAATACATATTACAGTGGCATTAAAAGCACCTACACAAAAGAGCATTGATGAATAGGCATTACCCCATTTTTGCCACACCATTATACTCGACCTACTGTAAAAACATTAGAAAAAGTAAAAAATAAAAAATAAAAATAGACAAACCCAGGATACAATGACCATGATATAACACACTGTTTTTTCCTTCATTATCACCACCAGATGGTATCATAAATCAGCTTCTCCATCTTCAATATATTGACCTCCTCCCTCAATGCAGCAACCTCAATACAAATACGTTAAATATAAATTACTAAATTTGATATATAAAATTTATAATATACTTTTATTATTCATTTAATTTTTATTTAGCATAAAAAAATATAACATTAGCTTCATGAAATCAAACACTATTAAATTATAATTTTTAAAATTTTTTATAAAAAATTTTACAGTATTAAAATATGACAAACTCTTAATTTATTGTGCTAATATTAATTGGACTGATATTTAATATGATAGTTAATTATTCATATTAATGATTACACATTAATTTATATTTTAAATTTCAACAAAAATTCTAAATAATAGTTATAAAACAGAAATTCTAACTTTTAGTAGTTGTACTAATATAAATACATGATTGTATGATCATTGTTTTCAATTATTATTATATCTATTTTCTTAAATTATTCAAACTTATTTATTTGTATCTTTCATTCAAAAGTATATATATATATATATATATATATATATATATATATTTCATGTAATATAATTATTTTAATTTATCTTTTTTTATGCATAATTGTAGAAAAAATTATATATTTACTGAATTAATTATTTGTCATTAATTTGTTAGCATCATCATTATTAATGTTATAAAGGATAAAAAAAATCCTACAAAATATTTTTGAAAATTTATCAAAACGAGTTTAGATTATTGAAGTAAAAAAAAGTTACAAATCATTATATTTTAGTTAACATTATCAATAGGGGTGAAAAAAAATGTGAAAACTGAAAATCGAATTGAATCAAATTAAATTTTAATTTGGTTGATTCGATTCAATTCAATTTTTTTATAAATTTTAATTTAATCAATTCAATTCGATTTTTCTTAAAAAATTTAAAATAATTAAATCGACCGAATTTTATATATATTATATATTTATTTTTGTTATATATATTTTAGTAATTATATATGTATTTTATTGAAAAATTGAAACCAAAATATGTTGGGTCCATTTGGTTCGGTTAATATTGTAAAAATTTCAATTTTAATTCAGTTCGAATCATTTTCTGAATTTCACAACATAGAAATGGAACTTGGAATGAGCAGTGTTGGAATTAGTTTTTTGCACAGGAAGTAGAAAACTGCATAACATGAATTTCCGACCAAATTGTGGTTTATGGTAACAGAAATGGAGGAAATTAATATATATGCAAAAAAATAAAAAATAAAAAAAAATACACAAGGAGTATTTCTTGGTGTAAAAACTGATGGCATTAGCTCGCCAATTATATCTCATGCCTCTAGTGAAAATTCAGATTCCTGAAATCCAGTATTTGATAGAACATCAGAGATTCTTATTTTCAGCTCAAAAAAAAGAAAAAGAACAAGAAAAGAATTTGGATCTATCTCCTTATTAAGTAGGACACTTTTCCAAGCAAATGGTGATTTTCCTCAAGTAGTCTTGCTAACATTTAAACTTGCCATACATAAATTTTTTGCTTAGCATTATCATTTTGGCTTAAAATACACCACTCAAGAAACCCCTGCAAGAAAAGGAATTGGCCAGTTAGCATTATGCGACCAAGTAAGACTGTTAATTTGGGAAAATATGGATGTTTCTTACCAAAACCCTGAGGCTTTCTTAGTTTGATTTCTGCAAGTGTAAATCAAAATGATATAATACAGTCAGGAAAGGTATATGCACGCGCTGATTAACATAGGAAGAAGATAAGAGAAAACGTGGAGCCTGTTTAAAACATGAAACAAGCAATCAGTAAGCAAGAGTTAATACCTTGGTTTCCCCAAGAAGGCATCATTTACGTCATCAGTGCTTGGCTTTTCACTGAATGTTGACATGATTTCATACTTTTCTCCACCTGACAGTTGGTCCACTCTCTTGTACAATTCATAATGGTATGGATAAGACATCCTGCGATCATTAAGAACGAAAACGGGGAAGAAACTCTAGCACATACTAAAGTGGTAAATATGTTCATTTAAGAATTGTGATTAGTGATAAGGCAGCCAGATTGCACGAGTTTAGGTTTTCCAATTTCTATTATCAATAAACTCGGGGAAATGTAAGAGCTCCAAACACCCTTACCCCTGCTGACCCAATTCTCTCAGTCTCTCCTTTGTTTCCCAAAGCAGGAACAAATTCATCCATTAAGATTTAATGGTCTAGACAACGCATTTTTTCCTTTCATTGTGGCATTTATACTATTTTGAACCTTTAGGACCTCAAATTTCAATGATTTGGGATCTGGCTCTCAAGTTGTAAGGCAAGCTACACTTACAGTCATTTCTTCATATTAGTTCACTTGAACCATTCAACTTAATTGTCAAAGAGCTCATTTAGAAAAAATCAAAGACCCCAACCAAATTTCAGATGTAATTCACTTATTTAAGAACCACATTTTGAAACATTTGAAATCTTGTTGAGCTTCTACATGTTTGACTTAATAATCAAAAGCATACACAAAACTCAAGCCATGTTGAAAGGCAACAATTGTGGCAAGGTGCACTCCAAGCCATAGTTGAAAACAAAATTAATGAAGTCCAAGCAGTTGGGTTAGAGCATGGGATTCCTATAGTTGCAATAGGGTTGGGGTGGTGGGGAACTTCATAAAGAAAATATACGTGTTTGTTCTCCTAAATTAGCACCAAAAGCCACATGTTCAAACAAATCCCCAACATTCAGATAGTGAGAAAAGGAAATTCTCTAAATTCTGAAGAAATGTTGTTTAGCTCAAAGTTCTGAAAGGACTGTTCCATGAACATGCCATAGTTACTGATGCGAACCCCAATCGACTTGCTCTGAAACCCAACACCTATACGCATGGTATGCGACCCCTTGGAAAGCCAAATCAGATTTGAACAAGAAACCTTGACCCAATAGCAACTTGTGCTAGAGAACCTTGGTATAATTAATGAACGCCACAAAGTGGTTAGTTTTGATAAGTTCAAAATGATTCTTAGCAAGAACCAAAATTGAGAGAATTTTCTCACAAAGTTTTATATTAATCAAAAGTCTGAAATCCTTTTACATAAATAGCTAGGTATTTATAATGACTAGTTTACATGAAAATCCTAACTTTAAGTTCCTAAATAAGATAAATTTTCTAAATAAGGATAATATTCCTAGATAAGGATAATTTCTAAATAAGATAAAAATAAAATCTAAATTAATTTTGGACTATAAGCTAATACAAAACAAGCCCAAGACTCACTAATATACTTAATTTTAATATAATTATACAACCCATAGATATATTATACTAAAACTAATTAGATAAAGATTGATCAAAATCTAATATGTACATAACCCTACTTCGGATCATATCATCCCCCTTTCTTGAGAAATGATTCGTCCTCGAATCATGTGTCATGATATCATTGAAATTCGAAACTTCTCTTGCAAGTGTCATTCTTCCCTTGTTGGAGAAAACTCGACCTCTAACTTTGAAGAGTTGAAGTAGTAAGAACATTACACAAATTAGCCAACTTCCTTCCTCGATGACTTGTAGAGATAGAATCTGTAAACCTTTTATAGGAAAATCAAAGATATCACGAGGTAAAACAAAATTCACTGCATTTTCCTTTATTCCTTCATCTTCTTGAACTTGTACATGAATCACATCTTTTTCTTGCTCTAAAATTTCTTGATGAGTTTCAAATAGTGGAATTTCTTCATGAATAACAATTTCTATTGATGGTGTCTCATTTTCTTTTTTCATTGTCCCTTCCACCCAATTAGTTTCACAATTGACTTCGATGAGGTAAATTATTATGTTTTCAACCTCACCATTTTCAATCTCATTTTTAGGTTGCTCTGTTAATGATATTGATGCAGCTTTCTCTTCAGTTTTCCTTCTTTGACGTTTAGCTCTTTGCTCGGCTTTTCACCTCTTACGTTCTTCATTAGTTTCCACAAAAACTCTTTTATAGTATTTCTTGAGCATATCCTCTTTAGATTTCATTGCTTTCTTTTGTGCAATTGGAATATTTGGATTTTGCCTCTTTGAGAACAAACCTTCTAGTCTCTCTAATCCTTCTCTCATCTTTTTAAAGTGCAAGTTCATGACTTGAAAATGTTTTTCAAAGGCCTCCAATTTAGAGGTAATGTCAATTGTTTGAGTGTCCTTAGTTTTGCTATTCATTGTGATTAGCAGCAAAAATTGTTAGAAAAGTAAAAGAATATCTCACTTCACTCTCTTAATGTTTCATATCAAGTGTTTTCAAGTTCACTCGTGCCTTTTTTTTTTTTTAAAAAAAAAAAAATAATTTATGATAACAAACGAAAAGGTACGAAAATGATACGAAAACAAATAAAAACAGAAAACAAACAGGAACGAAAACAAGGAAACGTGATAATAAAGATACGCAAATTTGATTTAGAGCCTAAACTCTGATACCAAACTGATGCGAACCCCAATCGACTTGCTTTGAAACCCAACACCTTTACGCATGATATGCGACCCCTTGGAAAGCCAAATCAAATTTGAACAAGAAATCTTGACCCAATAGCAATCTATGTTAGAGAACTTTGGTATAATTGATGAACGCTACAAAGTGGTTAGATTTGATAAGTTCAAAACGATTCTTACCAAAAATAAAAATTGAGAGAATTTTCTAACAAAATTTATATTAATCAAAATTCTGAAATCTTTTTACATAAATAGCTAGGTATTTATAATGATTAGCTTACATAAAAATCTTAATTTTAACTTCCTAAATAAGATAAATTTTCTAAATAAGAATAACCTTACTAGATAAGGATAATATTCATAGATAAAGATAATATTTCTAGATAAGGATAATCTTCCTGAATAAGGATAATTTCTAAATAAGATGAAAATAAAACCTAAATTAATTTTGGGCTATAAGCTAATACAAAACAGGTCCAAAACTCACTAATATACTTAGTTTTAATATAATTATACAACACATAGATATATTATACTAAAACTAATTAGATAAAGATTGATCAAAATCTAATATATACATGACCCTACTTCAGATCATATCATTATATATGGCTGTTATTTAAACTCGTATTTGAAATGACAACTTTATAGGTATTTCTGTTAAGAATTGATAATTTACTTGGACACTCTAGTTAATTTGTATTTTGGTGGGAATTCGTATTTGAATTCTACAATGTGTAACCTATGAGCTGTGCTAGTTTTTATTTGAAATCCTTTAGGCCTATTGACTTGCAGAAAATTATTTTCTGTTTTCCATTTACTATTTTCTTGAAAAACTCTCAGTTTTCATTTTCATGGAAAATTAATTCAGTTGTAAAATTTGTTCATTTGTCAACAATAGAAAAACTATTTTCCATTTTGAAATTAGAGAACATGTTCTTATTATAATTTTCTATTTTTTTTCTGCTTGTTATGACTTAGTATACAATTAAACTATCAACCTCTCTTTTTTTTTAATTTTAATTCATTAAGAGGGATTTGTTATGAATAAGGCTGAATTAATTAGTTAGTTAGTTACAATAAGCTGAGTATAAAAACAATTGTAACAAAATAAAGAATCATTCAGATAATCAATAATACAGATCTCAATGATTCTTGTAGAAAATTACTTTTTAATGATTCTTTGATTCAAACACAACAAAATTACTTTGATTCTGTAAAAATTTGGCCTTGGCTACCTTTGAATCATGATAAAACTCATTTGTTGAACCATCACAGCTAAAGTTTGTTTTTCTGAACCTTTTCTTGAATTTTTCAGAACCATAAAACCTGAACTTGTAACTTACAACAATTAATTTTGATTTCTTCTTCACTTGACTCCTCTTTTTTTTTTCCCCATCATCATTTAAAGCATTCTCATGCACACACTAACACTTTGATGGGTAGAATCCAAGTTCAAAGAGTGCCTAACAGGCTTTTAGTTGTAGCATCTGCTACCCAAGCCAAAATGGCTCTTCTTTCTACTGCTCCATGTGAGCAGTGAAATAACCTGATCAAAGGGCTGCTACTTTTCAGCAAACTTCAACAATTTTTTAGCAGTTTTTGGACATGATAGGTCCCTTGACAGAGTTCTGCAGTTTTTCTGGGACATGCTAAGGTCCTCTTCAACACATTTTTGCAGTTTATGGACATACACATCCCTTCAAAAAGTTTTGCGGCAGTTTTTGGATGTGCCTAGGTCCCTAAAAAACTTCAGTTGCACATCCCAAACAACATCCTTCTCACCCTTAAAAGGGTAGAATTTTAACAAAAATGCAAACTTTATGAAGTTTGCTTTATCTTGAACCAAATGTGGAAATTTAACTATTTTTTGGATTGGGAATGAAAGGAAGAGATACAATAACCAAGAGCTAAAAGACAGAAAGAAAGAGCTAAAAGCCTGCAAAAATTTTTTTTCTTCATTTTCAACACAATTTTCTTTTCTCACAACACTCTTTTTCCATTCACTCACAAACCCTTAAAGATCATTGAAAGCTTTCATACCATGTTGGATTTTTGGAGGCTGAAAACTCAGCACAAACACAAGCACTGATACAACACACACACACACACACACACAGAGACAAGTCACAGGTAATGTAAAATGAACCTCACTAGGCGGCCTACATTCATTGATTTTCTTAAATAGTTTTTATAGAGATAAAGGTTAGGATTTTGAGTACAAAAGTAGATAACACCCATGCCTTAACCATGCTTCATTTTACACTTTGTGTAAGCCGTACTTAGTTGACTAAACACTCAACCTTCACCAATTCCTGCTACCTAACTCCACTAAGAATCCTGCTAATGTAAGCAATTTCAAAGTTTCCTTCCGAAGATGCATAACAAAAATCTCACTTTCCAACAGTGTTCCTTATAATAGTTTTTCTGGAGTTTGGACCTGCTTATTTTCTTTTCAAGTGCATGAAGGTGTAGGAACTACTTATTATGCTTTATCACTTTCTTCTCGCCTCTCTTTAGTTTCTACCCTCTATTTTTTCCACTTTTTAGTCGGTTAACCAAAACCATAATGATACCCTTTTTTGTCCTCTTTTTGGTTGGTATGAATCTAACCTAGGACCAATACCAGTATCGTCTGACCCTTTTACCAGTTGTTTCAAAGACCAGCACTGTTCTTTTATGTTCTCATTTTGCTAATATTTAGTTTTTCTGGTAGATGATCCGAGTGGAACTCAAGTTGAATAAATGGATTAATTACAGATTAAGAATTCCCAATGTTCTTGTATTAATGACGATGAATGTTGTTGGCAATAATTCATGCAAGTACAGTCACCTGCATAATTGTCTGTTGAATGATTATTCCATCTGTTTGATGTTAAAAATCTTTGAAATGATTGTAAATGTATTTGATCTTATTATTGGATGCCTTTATATTTCTTCCTCCATTTGATAGCATTAACTTTTAACGCAACTGTTTTACCATATTTTTCAATTTGTTGTACTGAACTGTGTAGGAGCTGGAAAAGATGTTGCCATGTACCCCCCTTCCGGAACCAAAATATCAGCTTCGGAGAACAACATCTGCCCCATTCTAACTTCTGCTTATGTGTGGAAGTTTGTTGATGTCTTTCTGGTTGTGCTTAAATTTACTTTCAAGAGAAAAAAAGGTAAGCAAGGACAATATTGGGCTCGTTCAATAGCAGTAGTTGGTTTTGCTACTGGCTAAACACTTCTCGCTATCATGGGGTCTTTCTTGTATCTACTCTGAGAAATTTGGTTAGTTTTCATGGTACATGTTTTGTAATTTTCGATAATGGATTCACGGTAAATTGTGTAGTTCAGTTTTTATTTTTTATTTTACAAATGGTTTGTATAATGTGAGTCTCTTGGTTGCCTTGCCATCAAGTCTTCTTTTTAGATCTGTTTACTTTCTGCAATCAAGTGCTCTTTATCCAAGGTTTGACAGCTTAATTTCTTTCATTTATTGTAAATTGGATTTAGAAATATATACCTCAATTGTCAGGTTAGTAATATGACGAGACACCAACCAAAATTTGGAATAGGTGCACCTTGCTTAAATATGTTGCAGTCTCTCTCTTAATGAAAGGACACAGGTTCGAGTTCCTCCAACCATCAATTATTGTTTTGAAAAAAGTCCAATTGAATTTGTGCTGCTTCCACCATGCTAGGTCTAGAGGCATGTGATGATTACCATTTTGAGATTTGTATTGTATTTGTAATTTATGATCCCTCTTTGTATGCTTACTGAAATTGTAATTGAAGTTTACATTTGTTGGATGAATTTTATCTATACTGAACATTGTATAACATATATTTCTAATTATCAAAGGAAGAAGGAAATATAATTTGGCAGTGTTATTTGGAGCATGCACTATGGTGAATTGGGAGCTGTAAGTAGAAGCTGCTTGCAATTTGTATTTTGCTTTGTAAGCAAGAAAAGTTTGCATTTGGAACGAGTCTGCATGTCTTTGGAATGAGTTAACAAAAAAGAGAAGTGGGATGATTGCCACAATGCATATGGAACGAGTTAACAGCAAAGAAAGCAGAGAAGGATGATTGTTGCCACAATGGTTGGTTTCTTGTACGACTTGTTTTTTTTTATTACGATTGATTAATGGTATAAACCTAAAGGATCAAATGATATCTACTCCTAAAGGACCGAATTATACTACTAACAATATTCTAGTCTTTTTATCCTTTTTTTTTCTTTTCTTTTCTGTCCGTTGATAGAATTTCTTTTAATTATTTACACTATAAAATGCGGATAATAGCCAACTGCCCGAGTGTGGATAGCCTTTATTATCACTTTGCAAAATTTGAATTATTGGTCATTGCATTTAAAATGTTACTTGTTTTGATTTGGCTGGTTCAATTGAAAAAATTGAAAATTGATAGTCTGACCGGATCGATCGAAGGGAAAAAACCTATTGTCCAAGACCCGCTGTTAAGCGTAATAACTTGGTCGGGTATCCAATGACCTTAGTGACCAAGTTCCGGTTATCCAAATGACCTTAGTGACCAAGTTTCAGTTATCCCAATGATCCGAACATAACAGGTCGAAAAATTTGTTTTAATAGTTGATTAAAATAAAGGAATGAAAAGGGAAAAATTGAGATACCAAAGTCTTATTGTCATATTCCAAAATTAGAGATATAAACGTCTTAAAACATGAATATGCTTTAAGTCATCAATAATCCGTAGAACTCTAAATAAAACCTATGGCAATAAAATAATATCTATATACATTCACAATCCACAATCAAATCCATCATCTAGCTATCATATCAATCGTGTGATATTAATATCCATAATATAACCAGCTTATTTATGATGGATCAAAGGCAACCTAGGATCCAATATCCAACATGAATAAGTGGTATCCATCAAAGAATCCCAAAATAATCATATGTTACACAAGAAGCTCAATCCTCGACCTCTGGGCCACCTAAACTAAAATATAAAAAAACATATCGTAAGAGAAATGAGTTTTCAATTCAATGAATTATGAATATGTTGAAGTTTTAGAGTTCGAAAAAGGAATTTGAAATCGATATCTATATATGTATATATAACAAAAATATACAAATAAGGTTTATACAAAAATAATTAGAATATATCAATTGTAGTTTATACGAAAATTAGAAATCATAACTTAGAGTATGTGTACAAGGAATGACATGATAATATATATATATAATAAATGACAGAACAACAGAATTTCAGAATAACAGAGTTTCAAAATAATTGAATTTGAGTACTACGATCTCCAGAATAGAAAATATGTGCTCGTGCAAACACATGCCTATAAAATTTTTGTCCTCTTTAAGGACACTGACAATTTAGACTCTATTAGTTGAGTTAAAAGTGTACACTATCTAATGATTTATCCTCTCATTGGCAAAGGCGTTATCATTTATAAATACTTTGGTTCAGAATTAAATGTTTACATTAACAACAAATAAACTTTAATTGGTCTTTTAATAGAAATAATACAAAGTTCGTAAATATAATTTACATATGCAAAGTGTATTCATAACTCAACTCTAAAGCAAAAACTTCCTCAAATAGGCTCAAAAACTCTTAATCTAGCACTAATAACCCTTGATTCATCAATTCAATATAATAAAAATTAGGGTTTTTCTTAACCATCATTATCAATATCAATTCTTTACAATTATAATCTTTAAAGTCTAATTAGATGATTTTATTAATACATTAATTAATCACTTCCTCTAATCAATTATGCTACAAGAATAAAAAATAGAACAAGGTTAGTAATTTACCTCAATTGAAGGCTTTAGTGCTGTCACGTCCCACTATAGGGGGCATGACGGTCCCAGGGTATGAATAAACCCTTAAGACATATCAATCATCAGTCATTCATACTTAAACTCATTCAATAATATTCAAACTCCATTTAACAATTATTAGTCTTATAGAAATTTTGACAAAGTCTTCTCTATATTTTTTATCTAATTCCTAACATGAATAGTACCAAATTCATATTTCAATAATTTCTCAAAATTCTTAACCTGCATAGAAAATACACTCCCAATATGCACCACCCTTATATCCTCAACTCCACAGTTTAGGTAGGCATATAGAACACTTTTATATTTTCCTTTTATGCCATGTCTCACTAGCTTATTCAAATTCAAGTATATCATTACTGTTACCATTTTCATTACCAATTATCACATATATCTTATAGTGCATTAGGTCACTAATTAAGTTTTCAGTAATATCTCATATGCTAGTTATCATATAATATGTACATACACTCGTTAGTTACCACACAAACATAAGATAAACATAACTGTATGATACGTGTACGCGAGGAAACATGAGCTATGGGAAGCTTGAAACCGAGCGTATATGATGGAAAACAAAGGATCGTTCACAAATCAAGTATGAAGAAGGAACTTGACCCAATCCAAACCTGTTGGAGAGAACCAAAGCTATCAAGTTTTTTTGGACGCCACAAGTTGCCTTGATAAGCCCAGATTTGAGTTCTTAGCAAAGAACCAAGAAGAATTCCTTTCAAGGAAAATTCTGAATTTTTTTCATTGATTACTTAAAATTATAATTTAAGGTCTCCATAATTGATTTTGATAAAAAAAACTCAAAATTATTTTAAAAATCTAAAATCGATAAGTGCTACGTAATAAAGTACTTAAATATTCTTA
>CANXYC010245519.1:0-11529 GCA_948193065.1 Aleurites moluccanus | reverse complement strand
TAATCAGACAAATACAAAATACAAATATTAAATATAATAACAAAATAAATTAATTAAACATAATATATTATTTAGACTAAAGGTTATATATATATATATATATATATATATATATATATATATATATATATATATATATATAATTAAGTTTATATTTGGTAAAATTATATGTGAGAATAATAATTTTTATAATTTAATAATTAAATTTAAAAATTTTGAAAATTAAATTAATATTTAAATAATTTATTTTAAATAGAAAATAAATTATTTTTTAAGTTTTAATATATTAAAATAAAATACATTTTAGAATAATTTTATTAACTATTTATTTATAATTTTTAAATTTAAAATAAATATTTTATAAATTTTTAATAAAATTAAATATATTTTTAAAAAATAAAAAGAACACATAATGAGAGGAGGGACAAAATATCCTATTTTTTATAATTTCATAATCATATTTATATTTTTAAAAATATAAAATATGAATATGATATTTATAATATACTTTAGAAACATAGTTACACCTTATCTCATCTTTTACTAAATGGATTAACTTAACTGTTCAAAGTAAAAAATTATTAGCTAAATCCCAACAATTAAAGTAAGCATTCATTATCATTGTGCTAATAACCTAATAATCCAACATCTGTTTTGTGGTACAAAAGGTGATGGATTGGAATCTTTAACAACTTCCCATCAACAAAAGAATTTATAATGTCCCTAAAAAAGCACTTACTAACTATTCGAACTTATTTACTTAAGCCATTTAAAAAACATATTAGAAAATTTTATTAATCAAACAAACTGGCGAAGTCAGGCACTATATAAACATAAATTCCAAGGATTTATGATAAGAAATAATATTATTCCTTTAAATTTATATTTCTTTTCTGCTCAAAATTGAATTTATAAGAAACATCTCTTATTTATTATTAAAAATAATTTTTTAATTATATTATTTTACTTTTAATAACTAATTTTTTTTTTTATCCCTTAAACTGCCAAATAAGAAATATCCAAAGAAGTCCTAAGAGAAAATAAATTATTATTGTTATCAGAAGCTAATAAATTTTGAGAACGCTAAGTAAATGAATTTTCATCTTGGAAATGCAATTAACTCACTTCACTAAGAAAATCCTTTTTAATTCATCAATTTTCTTAAATTCCTCAAGCACAAGAAAATGTGGATATTTTCCAAATAAATAAAACAAATGCTCAGAATAGTGAATTTTTATTGTTACTATATATAATTTACTAGATATTCAATTGTATGACTTCTCTAGTAATTTTATTTGGATGACAAATTACAAACTTTGATCTATGTACATACATGTATATTAAGTTATAAACCCAGTGATATATATAATAGAAATAAAAATAACAAGCTTTGAGTTGCATATGAATTAATACAATGTTCCAAAGAATACAATAGATTGGTTTATGTACATGAAAGGCAGCCTTATTTTCCAACAATGAAACAATCTGAGCACACTTTGTTTTTCCTTTTGACTTTTTATTTATTTATTTTTTATGTGTGTAGTAATGGAAAAAAATAATGGTTAACTGATCAGCATGAATTAGTTTCTTTGCTGTGCTCATTCAGCCAAGTAATGATATCATTAAAAACCTGAGTGATAATTTCATCTGGCTCACCTTCAAGAAGAGAATGATAAGCGTCCTTGTAAAGCTTGAGCTTCTTGTCCGAACTTCGTGCTTTCTCATACAAAGCCTTGCTTACAGATGGATCTGTTACAATATCAGCCTCTCCATGTAGAATTAACAGCGGCAGAGAGACCTGTAATCACAGCCATTGTACATTAAAGCGTGAAAATCTTGCCGAATATTTGTCTCTGAATGAATTCAATTCTATTCAAGAAAATATTTGAGATTCAAACGGTTAAGAGAGCAATATTATCCTATTAATGTCAAAAACTATCGACTTGCTAATAAAATTAGTTTTTAGTATCTCCTTACAAGGGGTCTCTAAAACTAGAATCCTCGATAACATATATACCCTGCTGTCAAGTACATTTTTCTAGCATCTGATCTCGTTAACAGCTAAACCCTGCCTATGCAACAAAAAAAAAAAAACGAATTTACCATTGCCGATTCAGAAAAGTGATATAAAGTCAGTCGATTAATATGTAATCATTCAAATAAGTTGCATACCTACCTAACCGCCTTACATGGAATTCATGAAGGGTCAGGGAGTGTCTCAAAATACAATTGTGTGTTAGCAATTTAAGTTAACATATAGGTCTAACTACAAAATTTTATATTCAATTCTAGGTAGAGGAGCAAGTAATAAAGTTTATTATGTCCTAAAAAAAATGAACTAATAAGTAAACATCTGATAACAGTCATGGTCCTCAGAAATAAAGGGCAAAGTGCAAAGGGAGACTCGACAGAATACCATGCTAGCAAGATATAATGAATTAATATAGAATAATGGGACAATTTGTTAAAATTTCATAGGATGAACAAGAAACAGGAGAAATTGGCATACTTCCTCCAGTCGCTGTTCTATCTCTTGAGTGGTTTTGAGCATCTCTAAGGCTGTCTTCAACCGTGGCTTATCCTTATAAGCAATAACATTATAAGTTGTCTGCAATTGAGAAGAAGAAGAGAAAACTTAGGATAGTATCCAACTGGAGTCGCAAAGGTGTAAAATGTAGAAAGGACTTCAGATGAGAATACATAGAGCATTTTGGTTTGAACTAATCTATAATGAGACACCAAACCATTCTATATGCAATTGTCAGTTAGCAGTTCCGAAAATATATATAAAATAATTACAAGTTTAGAGATGATATATTTAAGTAAAGAGATAAACCAGTTCTCGCTTCTTCGATTCCCTAAAAGCTGCTTCAGCCAAATCCTTTTGTGGAACTAATTTTTTTGTTGGAAGAAAATTAGCTACCCCGATCAAGAGCTTCTTCACTAACAATGGCGGAACCATGTCATCTGCAATCTACAGCAAGTATGTCAGGTTTTTTCAGGCAAAAATTACAGCTCAGCAACACATTAACATAATAAAGTTGAGAAAAATACTTTGCACATAGGTGCAACAAGAATAGCACCATTCCATGCATTGGGTTGTTTTAGGTGCACCTTCAGAGCAACAGCTCCACCCATTGACTGTCCAAACAGGAAGCTCGGGAGGGTACCAATTGTTGGGTCCTCTGCAATCCAAATGAATCGGGAACATAAATTAAGAATAGGCCGTAATTTGAAGTCATGTTTGTAATACTACCAACATGCAAATAATAACAGATTATTTTGGCACATATACTCAAATATAGAGAGAGAGGAGAAGCAGATATTTACATCATAACTTGCTACATTTAATTTTTAGTTTCAAATTGACTTGTTGAGTCATAAAACCTGGCAAAGAGGAGATCTCTTCCAGAACCCAGTAAGCATAAGTGCAGAAACTAAAAAGAACGGGAAAAGAAGAAACAATGATCAAAGATGAACAGGCAGAGTGCAATTCAGTAATCTTTCTTTTGCAATTTAATCCCCTATATTGTAATCAATAAAGAAGAGGGTTTCACTGGTGCATTAACCCAGTCATAAAAGTGAAGCCATCTACAAGCGGGTGCCAAATTTCTAATCCTCACCAATAACCATCTCCCTCCACCAATACTCAAAAAATAAATAAATAAAGAAGAGTGATTGAAGTGGTTACATAATTGCCTGTAAAAATTTCTTTGGGAAGCAATCTTTCTAAGAAAATTGTTATGGAATTGCGAGGATAATATGCAGATCATTAGCAAGAGCAAGCATGGATTGCCACTTTTTTCCTTGAGGGCAACGACCTCTATAGTTACTATACTTGAACCATAGAAATTGCGACTCATGCAACTCTTACCTTTGTCATAATCATTTTTTTTCTCGAGAGGCTGCATCCCAGGATTTTTAGTAACTTACAAGGTCAGTTTCCCTTGGCATAACCAAGTCATCCTAGCAATAGAGGGCCACAATGAGAGAACAAATGCATTTTCAAAAAATATACAGAAACTGAGATTGCAAGGTTTTGATTCTACCATTTATTATCTAATAATTCTTGATATTGGAATATCAATACACGTGCATGTCATTACCGTTTATTATCCAATGCCTTGTCTTGTATTTTGGGTTTTAGCTCCAGTGGAACAAAGGGTGGAAGATAAAGCTCTAATTCAAGTTGTGTTCATTGAAGAAAAGTGAAGATAAGAAAAAATTCAAAATTTTCAAATTTTGTTCAATGAATGGTACAGAAATTTTAATAAAATTGAATTGTCTGACGCATTAGAAATTGAAATCTAAGGTATTGTAAGAAGTTGAAATTCAATTCAGATCTTAAAATAAAGTTTGGAACTCAATTCAAACTTAATTTTGCATAAAATCATTGAAAAACAATGTGCCTCAAAATTGCAGAATGATGACAGCAAGACTTTTAAAGCCATTCAATCCCGAAAGATGGTAATTTGGTGTTATGATATCATTATTGGCAACAATGTACAATAAAAATTATTAAGTAAAAAAAGGAAAATGTATGTCTCATGACCAGTCCAAGTGGACAATAGTAGCAATGCCACTACCAGAGGTGATAGAATATGAGACCTGCTTTTGATAGAGAAGCTTAAAAGCTCCAGCAATATCACCCGGCATTCTTATTTGACGTTTACTTCTGAGATTTTCAAACATGATAAAACAAATTATTTGCCCCAATTTAAAGCAAGAGATTTTGATTCCGAAATCACATCAATTTTATCAACAAATTCCAAAATCACATAAAAAAAATTGAATTGAAATGTCTCTCTCATGGCCAGTCCACATATTATAATGGAGGCGACACCGTTAAACAGGGTGATGGAATATGAGACCTTCCCTTGTTGCGGAGGAGCTCCATCAAAAGAGGCAGAGGACCTCAACGCGTCAGGGAATTTTTATCTGATGTTTATTTTGGATTATACAAACATCAATTATCGTTTGCTCCAATTCAAGTAAGGGATTCAAAGAAATATGAAAACACGGACAAATGTATGGCAGATCACAACAAGAAAAAGAAGAAATTAAGAAATCATACAAGGAAAGCAAATTCATAGCATATGAAAAAATTATAAAAGCAAATTCAAGAATACATGACATGTGGAAAACTGTATTTCATGGGACGGTTGATTGGATCCATGTCATGAGCCACACTTATATTAGTGATGGATGTAAGCTCATAACATGGATCTAGCTGCCCACATCATGAAAATAGCCAAACAGCCCAAACTCTTATCATACTTCATATATCTAACCCTCACTTAGATTTTAAGAAAAAGAAAAAACAAGACAGAATTTGACAGCCAAAAAGGACAAGAAGCAAATGTGTGCATAAAGTAACTAAGCCCCAAGTCAGAAAAAAAGGCTGCATGGACAACCGCCTCAAACAGAAGATTAAATAGAGATGCAGCCTCAATCTATGCGTGAATCCATGACCTGAATTCAGATTACCTAAGAAAAATCCTTTATACACATGATAAATTACTAAACAATCAACCATTCTAAAGAATAAAAGCAAAAGTCTGAACTCTAATAGTCAGATTCAAAGTAATTAAACTGCTAGTTTGTTGAATAGTGATCAATTATAGTCCATGGCATAATTATCTCCTACCATCACAAAAACGAATTTATACATAGCAATTATACTTTTTGCTTCTTAAGACCTTTTCATATCCAAGAACCAGAAAAGCAAGAAAATGACAATATGTAGATGAAAGAACTCAATAAAGCATGCCCAACCAAGGTTGACAGTTCATCCCTATGGAGTAAACCTCTCTTCAGGTTGAAATTAATTTTCACATAATCCCCTAATAACAAATTGAAACTTGATAATTAGGTTCGAGAGAAATATGCAAGAATGTGAAACAGAAGAAACAAAACCCAAAATTTGGTCTCAGACAAAATCCCCACCACTCCCACTTCCCTGTATAATCACCTTGGTTCGCCCCAAATTGAAATGAGAACTGACAAAACCTCAAAGAAACCTAATAAATATCTTGTTATGGGCTTTGATTGTTCAAATGCTTAATACTAAGGGATATCCAAGAAGGGTTTGAAGCCCATGAGGGCTCTTAAACCCAGAAAGCAAGGTCCAGAAGCCCCTTTGCCTTATAAAGAACTCTGATGTAACACTAATGGATATGCAAGAACAGTCGGGTGTAGACCTTGTTTATAAGTTCGATCAAGTTTCTTCACTGTACTTCATAACCATCGTGTATAAAGTGCGGACCTAGAGTTACAATAGAGATTCATTCCCAAGTATCCACAATTCAGTTGAGTGAAAGTTTCTAAGCACCATCAAGGTGAAAGTAATGAATCAATCAAACAACCATACGCTGTAGCAACAAGAAGTCCCAATTGGATAATACCTTCAGATCCTCTGCTTCATCAAATATTATAATAAAAGACACAATATACTAGTTATATACTGGTCAATTATCAAGTTATGCCAAAACTATGCAAGTCTAGTTCCTTAGAGGTTACAGTTAGCATTTGGTGCTGCCTATGCAAATCAGTGATGGTTGGTTATCCCCTTTAAATATTATTAGGCAAGGGAAGGGGGAATGATTTGACTCTGTTAGATCAAGTAGGAATTCCAGTAGTTAGTCAGTCACTTATTGCAAAGTAGCTCTTTGAAAGAAGCAGGTGAAATTCTTTCCTTAATTGGCAAATTATCCACAGATCATTCTTAGGATTAACCTTTGAAAAATTCTCACATTAACTTGCTACCCCGTATCTCATATGCCTTTGAAGCACAAAGATAGAAACTCAGTCAGTCAATTCCAAAGAAAAATCATCAAGTCCATTTGGATAGCTAGTCATTTAAAGTGTTTAAACATTCGAAATTTAGCATCAAAAATATTTTTTAATATTCTACACTTAAAACTCAAATTTAAATCCACAATCATTTCAAATCATTATCTATCCAAATCAACAATCAGTTTCTCATTAAAAGTATTTGATATATTTAAACAGCTTGTCACACCTCTGACTTTGTAGAAATGCTCAATGACATCATCAACTAGCCCATCAAAACTGGGAATATAGCCATGAAGACCTTCTGAAAGACCAAAACCAGGATAATCCATTGCAAAAACTGCATATCCAGATGATGCCAACTTTCTTGCAATTCCTGCAGACAATGCCGAGAATTAATAGTCTCATCATCATCAGAGCATTCCTAAAACTACATATTGGTCAGTACTTGATAAAAGCAACATGCCTTCAAAGAAAAAGGTGCAAGTGTCTCCATAACCATGACAATAACACACCACTGCTCTAGGGGAAGAGGTACCAGGAAGCCAACTTTTTGTGAAAATTTCCAGTCCTTTAGAGTTCACCTCATATGACTGTACAAAAAATTACAAAGTAATAATCTTTATTCAGAAAGTAACTCATAGCAAATTTGCAGAACCACAAAATGATCTCAGATTTGTATCATTTACACAAAAAATGACTGATTTTAGTGCACCAGAAATAACTAAAAGAAGGGTTGTTTTTCTTTCTTTCTTTCTTTTGAAATGGGAGGGCAATTTAAGGCAACTGAAAAAAAAAATGAAACCCACAAAAAGGACAGTTGAAGTCTTAAATGCAGGCTCCATTTCTCCAGTTACAAGTCCACATCCATTAAGTAGTTGAGAAGAGTATTTTTCACTCTATGAAACAATAAACAGAGGTGCACATGTGAAATGCAATAAATTTTCTACATATCAACTTCAACAGATCTACCCAAAAAAATAAAAACGCACTTCAAAAACTCTTAATTTGTAAAACCAAAATAGTCAACTACCCAACCCTTTGTTTTCCCTTTCAAGTCCCTTCTATTTTCCATCTTCTTGTGAACAATTAATGGCCACAGACCTTAATACAAATTAATAAGAATTTGAAGTATATGAAAATTAAATAAGTAAATAGAAATGTACTTTACCTCCTTTGTTTTCAATCCATCAGATGGTGACTGCAATACAATAAATAAATATCCATCAAAATAACTGACATTTCAAATAAAATATCAAAATTACAAGAATTAATAAGTAATTATCCAAAAAAATTATAAACACTAATCATTATCTTATCTTGATCTAATTTTTCTTAAAAAAAAAAAAAAAAAAACCTTAAACAAAATATGGTCAATCCCGAGCTGGATATGTTTAAACGCTTCACGAGCTCGTCGTCTTGCAGGCGCTTCTTCCTTGTCTGCATCCAGAATCTTCTGTAACTCTTTATCGATGCCTGGAAAACTCACAATACGCCCCATTACTTCCCTCTTTTTCCCTCTCTTTCCCTGAAAACAAAAAACACCTAACGCAAAAAAAAAAAAAAATAATAATAATAATAAATAATCGATCAAGTGATGGCAAAATGGCTAATGGTAATGGTTCCTTCCTTCTAGAAGCATAATAATAAAAATAAAAAAAAATAAGAATAATAACACAGACCATCCAATAAACTGCGGTGGCGACTATAGACTTTTCCTGGTTTCAAAGCCATGTGGATGTGGTCACGAAATCTGACCTTTGAACTGAAAAATTAATTAAATTTTAAAGTGAACTAAGGAGAAAGAATATAATTATTATTAAATTAGATGATTCTATGTTGTTTGTTGTTTGCGGTTGAGATCTGAGTAAGAGATTTTATTTTATTTTTATATTTTTTCAGAAAGTTTTTATTATTTTATTTGTTTATATTTTAGTAATTTTCTACTTGTTTTTTTTGTGAATTTGATTTTAAGTACGATTCGAACGTGTGACTCTAACCGATGAAAAAATAAAATATTATAAATCAATTAATACATATGATTACATATTAAAATATAATTTAACGATAAATATATATTACACATCAAAATATAATGTAACAATAAATTTATAATTTTTTGAGTAATAAATTCATAATTAATTATTTTTTTCGATATATAATTTCATAAAAAATGATGAATATATAATTTTTTTAAAAATAGATAAAAAATTAATTTCATCTCTTTAATACTCAAAAAAATATATATATATCTTTGATTCTTTATTTATGTGTATTCCAATTCTAGGTAATGTTTTAAAAACCAAAATCAAAATTTTAAGAATCAAGTATATTTATCTATATGAAATTTAATTTGAAAAAAAATAATGGTTTAATGATTTTATTTTAATAAATTATAAAAAGCAATTATTTTTTTTAATAAGATAATATTATTAATTGATATCAAAAATTAGAACATCCAAAAACATAGAAAAAGTATACTCAACTAAAGTTCTCGCATAAAATTAGTTGCTCTTGTTAAGACACGGGCCACTTAATTATTTGCATATTTCTTTATAAATTTAATAACTAAATTAGAAATTTGTTTCTTTAATTCTCAACAATCCTAAAATTGAAGTTAAGTTTTTATAAACTATTGGCAATCTATGATTTTGCAAAAACAGCTTTTAGAATCTCTAACTATACAACTCATGCATGTCGTTTTTAATCTTTATAAGGTGAACTGAGTTTTCTTTTATCATTGCAAATTCAACATTGTTAGATTCAAATACAGACTCAGATTTATTTTTCCACATTAACTGATTGCGATTATACCATAATGATCAATAAATCATTGTTACAGGCTCAATAAAATATAATACTTGTATAAAAGAAGACTCAATAAAAAATTTTATGAAAAAACTTATTAATAAAATCTTAAAATAAATGAAAAATAAGAAAAATAAAATCATATTCATGCCTTAAAAATATATAAATTAATAAATCTCTCTTATTGAATACGAAAAATTAAATAAAATAAAGAAAAGAAACTATCGCTGATCGAATGAAGGTCATGATGGCTCCAATAATAAACTTTAGAAAAAATATGAAAAAATTTGAGAGAAAGGATAGCTAGAAAAGTTTTTTTTTTTTTTTAGTTAATTGAAGGACTGTTATAAACCTTGATTCATAACTTCTTATTCACAGTAGTTTGAAGATTGAGGAACAGAATAGAAGCAAGAAGAGAGGAAGGAAGAGAAATAGAAGAATGAACAGAGAGAAGGGAGAGAGATTAGAAGAGATGATAGTAACAGAATGATATTGGATTGCAAAATGATTATTTTCGTGCTTAAGTTAGTTACAAAATCTATTTATATAGCTGCCTTTGCAGCTAAATCTTCACAGTTAAGCAATGAACCATTAACAATTTTAAACACTCATTTATTTATTTAATCCCTTGACCATAACAATATCCTCCCTATGAAATCTTCCTTGTTCTCAAGGAAGTTGTTATGGCTAGTTATAACCCGTAGGAGCATCGAAGACTAAAATTCCAATCATACATTGCTGCCTCTCCTTTACCATTCATTGCTAGCCCTCCAATCATGCAATTCCAAGAAAAATCTCTCTTTATAAGGCAACCTGTTTTAAAATATCAAAAGCCTTCTCCTGAGCTACCCATCTGCAATACATGTCAACTAATGAAATTGCAAATTTGGAGTCTATTTCCATTCCATTCTTGTCATTGTAACCACGTATCCACGTCACTGGCTCTAAAGCATCTAATCCTGCAGAAGCCGACAACATGCTGGCTGCCACAAACTTATCCAAGACCATCACAATCACGACCCCGTCCTAAAATTATGACCGACGCTAAGAAACGAGAAGGCAATATGCCACCGGAATCCATAACAAGCTTTACCTGAATATTAAAATATTATATTTTACAAAATAACATAACATAATATTAAATAGAGGTACATTCTCCAATAAACATTCTTCTAAAATATTATAATCCACATAAATATAACATAAGTGGGGATTTATTCACTCACAACTGACATACTAATTATTACAAATAACTGACATACCGGTAATTACGAAAGTACTAAAAGTAATAAAATTACATAATAACCTTAAAAAGTATGTACTCGGCGAAGAAAGAAGCAGAGTTGATGTTGAAGGAAGAAGTGAGAAAATTATCCTGAAAAATAGTGAACAGGAGTGAGCGTTCGACTCAATGAGCTAATATAATTTAAATAAACATGTATGTCAATAATTATTTATATGAAATGTCATAGCACAGTTTATCATCAATAAACAAACCAAATATATCACCCATGATGAGAATAGTCAGTGGAATCCACCATTCATCTATAATCCATAAACATAAATGGGGAGCTGACCCCCTCCCTTGACTTTCTTAAAAATTCAAATACGGGGTCACGATGAGTATAGCTCGAACTAAGCATTCCAATACTCTATTATCCATATCCAGGGGTCACGATGAGATCAGCTCTAACCAGGCAAATCTCTATAATAACGTTATCATAATCGTTTCATAACATATCTCATCAATTACCATTATAACGTATCATAACATAGAATTCACATTATCTAAGTCAGTATAGGTGGATTCCACGTCATTCTATTTTCATCTCAACACATCAACACAGATTCAACATAATACATCAATTATCATCAAAATCATATATGTGCATCAAAATATCTAATGCAGAGAATAATAATTAAATATGT